>OZ030028.1:39422321-39474821 GCA_964023405.1 Apodemus agrarius
CTGCTGGATCACAGAGAGGCCGTGGAGGTGGATCTGACAACTTTATGGGTCATGGAGGAAACTTTGGAAGTTGTGGAGGAAACTCTGGTGGAAAAGGAGTCTATGATGGTAGAGGTGGTGGCAGCGAGGTAGTTATGGAGGTGGTGATGGTGGATATAATGGATGTGGAGGTGATGGTGGTAACTATGGTGGTTACAGTAGTAGAGGAGGTTATGGAAGGGGTGGACCAGGATATGGAAACCAAGGTGGTGGATATGATAGTGGAGGAGTAGTATATGATGTTTACAATGAAGGAGGAAATTTTGGTGGAGGTAACTATGGTGGTGGTAACTATAATTACTTTGGAAATTATAGTGGGCAGCAATAATCAAATTATGGATCCATGAAAGGGGCAGTTTTGGTGGAAGAAGCTCAGGCAGTCCCTATGGTGGTGACCATGGATCTGGAGATGTAAGTGGTGGATATGGGAGCAGAAGGATTTAAAATAAAACAGAAACAGCTACAGTTCTTGGAAGGAGAAAGAGTGAGATGTTGTCAGGAAAGCTGCCAGTTACTTTGAGACAGTCATCCCAAATGCATTAGAGGAACTGTAAATATCTGTCACAGAAGGAACGATGATCAATAGTCAGAAAAGTCACTGCATCTTAAACAGGAAACCTTTCCTGTTCAGGACTGTCATAGTCACAGTTTGCAACAGGTGCAGCTATTGATTAATGCAGTGTAGTGTCACTTAGATGTACATTCCTGAGGTCTTTCATCTGTTGTAGCTTTTTCTTCTTTTTCTTTTTCTTTTCATTACATCAGGTATATTGCCCTGTAAATGGTGGTAGTGGTACCAGGAATAAAAAATTAAGGAATTTTTAACTTTTCAATATTCATGTAGCTCAGTTTTTCTACCTTTTAGTACAGAAACTTTAACAAAATGCAATTTTGAATGTGTTTCCTTGTGAGTTAACGAGCAAAGAAGATCATTGTTAATTAGTATTTTGTATGAATTTTGCTAAAGTTAACTGTAAAGAAACATCTACTGACTTGCAATTTAATGGGACTCTATTCTCCCCATTTCCAAAACAACGATGAATGGGTGCTGAAATGTGGAGAGAACAGATATTTGTATGTTTGCAATGTGTGTTTGAGATAATTTGAATTGGGTAATAAAAAATAGCATATTTGTGAATTTAATAGCATTAAGATTACCTTCAAATGAAAAGTTGCTGTTTCATTTTGGGCATTTTCTTTCAAAATGTAATCATGATTTTAGTGTATTCGACTTATTGAGTCCGAGCCATGTTAAGAACATATCCATTCCACACTTACCATGAAACTGCTGCCAATAGTTGGGGTATAAAGTGTTTATACTGCCCTCTACTTACCAAGGGTGGTAGATGTATGCCATCTCCCAGTTTAACTGTCTTTACTTTTCACATAAAACCACCAAGTCTGCTGTGCCTGAGCAAACTGGTGGGTAACTGGTTTGTTTCTGCTTTTAAAATTTAAGGTCTCAAAGCCCCTTTGGTTTGGTCACTTTCCTTGGTTAAGGATCCCCCCTACACACACACACACACACACACACACACACACACACACAACTTTTCAGAGCAAAGGAATAAAAGTCACTCGTTTGAACACCTGACTGACTGGCATGCTTTCCTGTGCATACCATATCCATTCTGCTGGATGATTATACAGAGGATAGTACGTTATCATCCATACAAAGCAGCAGAAGATGTAGCACACACAGTTGCTCAGTACAAGCACTTCACTTTCCAAATATCTGAATTCAAATTTGGAATGTCTTGAATCCCCAAAGAACACAGGGTTCTTCTTTGTATATATCTCATTCTAAAACATGTTGGGTGTGACACTTTGTTTGGAGACCCTGTTTGAGAGGAGTTTCAGGTACTAAGGTCATATCTATAAAACTGTCTACTGTTGAGCCAGCTAGTCCTGAACAATTTCATCAAGTCCTAAGTATGTGCCCTGCTGTTACTTTCTTTGGCAGTTGATCATTGAATTCAGATTTTTACTTGTTTTTAAAGTATAAGCTAAACAAGCAATAAAAAAGGGAACTGGGGCATGCTAATAAAAAAACAATCATTATTCTGCAATACCAGCAGAGAATGAAGTAAGATATAATCATGATGTTTAACCCTGGCCATTCCAGTTTGTGGGTTTTTGAAATTTGCCAATATCCTCTCATTTCTCTTCTATCCCATGCTTTCACATGCTTTCTGCTTTCCTGGCACCTCCAAATGCCCTAGTTGGACTATGTCAGAACTCTCTAGAGCAATGGTTCTTAACCTGTGGGTCATGACTTATTTAGGAGTCAAACAGCCCTTTCACTGGGGTCACCAACAACTATCAGAAAACATGGATCTTTACATCATGTTTCATCACAATAGTAATATTAGTTATGAAGTAGCAACTGAGATGGTTTTATGGTTGGGGGTCATCAAAACATGAGGAACTATATTAAAGGGTTGCAGCATTAGGAAGGGTGAGAACCACTGTTCTAGGACATCTGCCTTTCTGCTTGGATGGTGGCTTCAGGAACTCACAATGTAATAATGGCTCCTAAGAAGGTTTTGCACCTATAAAGCCATTTGTAAAATGTGTGTGTGTGTGTGTGTGTGTGTGTGTGTGTGTGTGTTGCAGGTTTTTCTTGTTACAAATGATAATCAGTTCTTTTGACTCCCTGCCTGCCCTCCTCCCAGTTCCTAGCACAGCCTCTTCAAACATCTCCCCCAACTCTTCCTCCCTCAGTTCCCCAAAAGTCTGCTTAAACATTCCCTTCCCAGGTTTCCCAATACTATCAGCTCCAAGGCATAGCAACTCTTCTTTCCTGTCTGCTCAGCTCAGCTTCCCCAGGCTCAACTGTCTCCTAATAATGTCTTCACTAAGTGCCTTCTCTTCCCACTCTGCTAGCCCCCACCCCCAGCCTCAGCTAGTCTTTATATATACTATCCCATTCCCAGAAATCCAAAGGGAACCAACATTGAAGGCCATAGGGTCAAGCAGTTCTCACAGCTAAGAATTCTTAAAGGGTCAGTTGACTAGCAACTGGTTATCCTTTAAAGGGCCAGGCACACAAGATAAACCACACTACAGGCATTTTGTAACAACTTGTGCCCTTGCTAGGAGTACTTTAGGAGGTGTACAAAGAAATATTTACTCTGTGTGATACCGACTCAACCAGGAGGGTACTCAGGAGCCCATCTAAAGACAAGCACACATTACCTACAGAATTCTAATTCATAATAATTCGGCCTATTTCCTACCTTCCTGGTTCAATCATGAACACCTCTTTCTGTCTCCTTATCTATAAAGTAATCATGAAAACTCCACCATATCTAACAGACTGGATAAGGACTGTTAAAAGAGACATATTAAAATATATTTTAAAATGTAGATGACACATTTGTATCAGCCTTCCTGCCCAAGGCTCAGGGAGCCCTGCAGGAAGATGGGGAAAGAATGTAAGATCTAGAGGATGGGGAGACGCACCGTGGGATGGCGTAAGGAGTACAGAGAAAAACAGCTGGGTTGTGTGCCAAGGAAGCAGTGCAGGGTGGCAATTGATATTCAGTTGTGACTTTCACATCTTCTAGAGCACACAGGAGCCTTATTGGGAGAGGGCTTTAAATAGCTAAAGATCAGTAGCTATAGTTTAATTGTGTGAACTTAAGAGTGTTTCAGAATTTTAAAAGCCATATACACAAATACAAATTAGAAGAAAGTAGTGCCAGTGGATTTATTTGAGCTCCTGACAGAATAAATACACACAGAATATAAGCTCAAGGGTCAGAGTAGGGAAATGCATGACCTTCTTGGCACCTTGACAGAGTCCAGGTGGAGAGGCCACATCAGAACTACAAGTTCTGGCAGTGTTCAAGTGGCCCTTGTACTGGCTGTATCCCTGTCGCCTCCTCTTTTCCCAGCATAAATAGACTGGCCTCACTAGGTGTCAGCTAGGCACAGCAGAGGAGCCCTGCAGGACACTCAGCTGGGAGGAAAACTTGTAGGCCTGAACAGCTGAAGGAAAGCTAAGATGGAGCTCATCCCCAACCTTTCTATAGAAACCTGGTTGCTGCTGGCTACTAGCCTGATACTCTTCTACATGTAAGTAGATGTCCAGGCTCCTCCCCTATCTGTAACTGGAAATGCATTTCCCCTTTCTTTTCCTGTTGAAACACCCAAAGAGATAATGGAGAGGAAGTTGAAATCACCATCAGGTAGTTCCTACCAATATCATTGGCCATCCTATGTGGTGCCTTGACTTCTAACCTTACAGGTCTTGACAAGACTCACCCACATAATAATGCAGGTAGCTCTCACTCTGCACCTAGACTAACCAATAATTGTGTGGTATTATAAACAATTGACTAGTATGCTGGTTAGTTTCTAAGTACCAGTTTGATAGACACAACCTAAAGTTACCTAGAGAGTTTTGATTGAGAAATTGTCTAGGTCAGGTTGATGTATAGGCAACCCTGTGGAGGATTGTCTTGATTGTTAATGGATACAGAAAGACCCAGATCATTGTGGGCAGCAGCATTCCCTGTGCAACTATAACACACACACACACACACACACACACACACACACACACACAACTAGATGAAATCAAACAAGCAGAGACCTGTCTGTTCTTTGTGATCTTCGTTGTGACTGGCTACTTGAGTTTCTGCCTTGACTTCCCAGATACAATGGACTGTTACATGAAGTTGTCAGAAGAATAAATCCTTCCCCCTCTAAGTTGCTTCTTGTGGAACATTTTAGCACAGCAACAGAAATAAGACTAGCACATTGGCAATCATGGCCTTTCCAAGTGTTGAGAATCCTTAGACCAGCCTAGTAGATTAGATTTTTTTTTCTCCCTTTTCCCCTTCTGTCTTTTGTCAGCATAAGTGATGAGTGTATGACTGGTTCCCTGTGGATGTGGGTATTTCTTGTTCCCATTTATCACCTTATCAAATTTACACAAACTCCCACATTGCATCTGATCTTTTTTCTACTTCTGTGATAAACACCATGACCAAAAACAACTTGAGGAGAGGGTTTTATTTCACCTTACAGCTTACAGTCCACCATGAAGGGAGGCTTAGAGGAACACTGCTTTCTGTCTTGCTCCCTATGACTCATGGCAGCTATCTTATACCACCCAGCAGGACCTGCCTAGGTGTGAAACTGCCTATAGTGGACTAGGCCCTCCCGTTATCAATCAAGAAAATGCCCCACAGACTTGCCCACAGGTCAATCTGATAGAGACATTCTCTCAACAATGGTTGCCTCTTTCCAGATGACTAGCTTGTGTCAAGTTGATTTAAAAAAAATAACTAATAAACACAGTATCCCAGCAATTATAGAAAGGTCAACATCCATAACTTTCTTTTCTTTGACCATTATCCAGAACATTATTATTTTCTGAAATCATGTTTCCACCTTGCAATATTGAAACCACATAACACTAACTGTTTTTATTGTTTTCTTTGATTTGTTTGTCTTTTTTTTTTTTAAAAAACAAAGAGCAGTGTGGTGGTTTGAATATGCATGGCCCAGGCAGTGGCACTATTAGGAGGTGGGGCTTTGTTGGAGGAAGTGTGTCGTTGTGAGTGTAGGCTTTAAAAAGTGTCATCCTAGCTCCCTGGATGCCAGTCTTCTCCTAGTGGCTTTCGAATGAAGATGTAGAACTCTCAACTCTTCTTGCACCATGCCTGCCTGGATGCTGCCATGTTCCCACCTTGATGATAATGGACTGAACCTCTGAACCTGTAACCCAGCCCCAATATTGTCCTCATAAGAGTTGCCTTGGTCATTGCATCACAGAATGGTTCACAGCAGTGAAACCCTAAGACAAACTAGCTAGCACAATCTTGTGGGAGGAATCCCAGTTACTAGTCAGGCCTTGTTGAGGTACTTCTTGGTGATCCTTTAGTGCATGTCCATTCATGCAAATTCTTGGCTATATTTGATAATGTTTATGAGTTCTATTTGATTTGTAGCAAATGTTTGGAAACTGCCTTGAGTTAAAGACTCACCATTAATAAAAAGAGAATGTACTAGAGAGATGTCTCAGCAGTTAAATACACGGAGTTTTGATTTCCAATTCCCACACAGTGGCTATAACCATCTATAACTGCAGTCCCAAGAGCTCCAGCACTCTCTTCTGCTCTCTGTAGCCATTGAATATGTGCAGTACACAGACATACATGCAAGCAAAACACTCATACACGTAAAAGAATTAAAATTTAATTTTAAAAATGAGAGGATAGAGGTATTACTTTTCATGTCTGGAACATGTATAGCTTCATATTTTATGCCATATACTTAATCTGTTATCAATAGGAAGTACCTAATCTTCTGAAGTCCCTTTGTGTTGCAAATCAAAGGATTCTTGGGTCAGATCAAACCTTTATGAAAAATAAGCATTTCTGATATAATTTCTAAGTTTGCTCTGGTCAGACTTCCCTTGTGTGAAAGCTTACAGTAATCTGCAGAATCACATCTATCAGTCTTGCTTCCTCTCCTGCATCTGCTATGTGCCAGTCACCATGGAGTCGGGAGTTGTGTAGCATCACAAGAAATTAGGATGTTACATCATTAGTAATAGCAGCCCTGCCCCATGGAACACCTGACTTAGTCGAACTTAGTACACTCTGAGTTGACATACATAGGCAATAATCTTCCTCATTTATGACTAACTGTCTTAGTTAGTGTTTCTATTGCTGGTAGACACCATGACCGTGGCAACTCTTAGTAAAGAAAACATTTCATTGTGACTGGCTTACAGATTCAGAGGTTTAGTCCATTATCGTCATGGTGCTAGAGAAGTAGTTGAGAGCTCTACATCTGGATCAACAGGCAGCAGGAAGAGAGTGACACTGGGTCTAGCTTGAACATCTGAAATTTCAAAACCCATTCACTCCCAGTGACATACTTCTTTCAACAAGGCCATTTCCTGTGGGCCTTTGTGGCCTATTTTCACTCAAACTGAAAGGATAAGGTTGCAAGCTAGGAATCCCCTGTGCCTGAGTCTTGGGTGACCCAAAGGAGCAGAGGTTTGGCCCATTCTTTCCTCCAGAGTCCGGCTGAGAGCCTCGGGCTGGGAGTGTCCCTGGCATCTTTTCCCCGTCTCCCTCCGCAGAGTGGCTATGGCAATGACAAGTGCGGCTGGGGGCTGGCAGAATCACCAAGGGGGCTGCGGAGCTCCTGCCTGGGGCCCCTTAGGTCCCCCTATTGCCAGTGGGGGAGGGTGGACAAGAACCTGTGCGTGGTGGCCCTGTAAGCAGAAATGACTTAGGTTCTCAGAGAGCGCGGGCTTGGATGGTTTAAACTGATTGGCTTAGAAGCTATGGAGTGGCTTGTATACGTGGGTTTTGCTGAAAATATAAAAGCAGTCGTGTATCTGCCCCAAGCATGCACTGTTCTCTACCCTGCGTGGGAGAGGGCCGTGGCCCCAGAGCTCTGGAAGTAAAACCTCTTGCAATTTGCATCAAGGCGGTTTCTCATGAGTGACTGGGGTTCCGGCTTCCAAGACATGGGGTGCTGGGGTACCCCTGTTTTTCTTTCAGGTCTTACAAAACCACTACATTACACTTCCTGGCTCCCATAGGTTTATAGCCTTATAACAAACCCACTTTGAAAGTTCCTCTAGTTTATTACAGTATCAGTATTGTTTAAAAGTCCAAAGTTTAAAGTCTCTTCTGAGACTTACGCCATCTCTTAACTGTGATACTCTGTAAAATCAAAATGGAAAAGCAGATTACATATTTCCAAAATATATAGCAAAGGATATAGATTAACATTCCAAAGGGGAGAGAAGGGAACATAATGAGGAATTACTAGACCAAAAACAAGACCAAAAATTGGCTGGGAAAACTAGAAAATCTGCATCTCAATGCCTGATGTCAAAAGACTCTTCAGATCTCCAACTCCTTTCAGCTTTGTTGACTGCAACATATTTCTCTCTCTCTCTCTCTGGCTGATCCACTCCCTTTTGGCAGCTTTTCTAAGCAGATGTTCCACAGCTATGGCATCTCCAACATCCTAGGGTCTCCCAAGCAATTCAGGCTTTATGCTCCATACAATGGTCTCTCCAGGCCTCCAAGGAGAGGCACCCCTGACAGATGCCTGATCTCAGCAACTTCCCTTTGTCATGGAGAGAGATTACATAACCCCTTTCTTTTGTCTTTGACTCTAAAGTTAGAACAATGTGGCTGAAGCTGCCAAGTTCTGCTGCTTCCTGGAGTTGGAACATGTCTTCTTTCTTGTTCTATTACATTTTTACCAATTTTCTGTGCTCTGTGGTTTGCTTCACTGCCTAAGGTGGGCTGTCCTGGAACTTGCTCTGCAGATCAGGCAGGTCACACACTCAAGAGATCTACCTGCCTCTGCCTCTGTTCTGTATTTAGAGATGTTTTCTTTAATTCCTTCTCACAAGTTGGAAGCCTTGCTGAATGAGGTCTTGCACTGAACTCACCACTCCCTTTATTGCCTTAGTAACAGGGTCTTCATTAATCTGTTTATACTTCCTCATGACCTTTCTCCTCAAGCTGTACATTTATATTCTACCATCTCACTGTGTTCCCTTTCATAAATCTGCATAAGTGTGGCCACAAATAGCCAAACAACGGTCAATACTATGTTGTCTGGAAATCTGCTCTGCCAACACTATTAATTCATCTCTCGACTTTAACCTTGGACGGATTTTTTTTCTAGATAAGGGCAGAATGCAGCCACATTCTTTGCCAAACTATTGCAAAAACAGCCTCTAGGCCATGCACTAATATTTTTTTTTGAAACATATTGAGTCAGACCTTCACAATTCAAATTACCCTAGTACCATTGTCTTCCATATTCCTACTAGGATGACTCATTAAGGCCCCCTTAGAGCATTCAGCTGTTTTTCTTATCCAAAGCCTAAAGTCAACATTCAATAGTATGGTTGTCCTATTACAGTAATGCCCCAGTTTTTGGCACCACTTTATATCATAGTTGGTGTTTCTATTGCTTTGAAGGGATACCATGACTCTGGCAACTTCTAATAAAGAAAATATTTAATTTGGGCTGGCTTACAATTTCATGGGTTTTAGTTCATTATCTTCTTTGTGGGAAGCACAGGCAGACATGGTGCTGGAGGAGCTGAGAGTTCCATATCTGGATCAACAGGAAGAAGGAAGTAAGTGTGTAGCTAGGCTTGGCTTGAGCAACTAAAACCTCAAATCCCACCCACAGTGACATACTTCTACCAACAAGGCCACACCTCTAATAGTGACACTTCATATGGGCCTATGACGGGCCATTTTCATTCAAACCACCACACTGACCATCATGATAAATACAATTCTGTCTGACACTGTGTATTGAATGATTATCACCAATTAGAGGTCCAGATTGACCCATGAGAGGAATGACCTTTAAACAATGCCTTGGTCATTAAGGGAATGTACTGGAAAATAGCCTTCTCTATAGCAGAAGTCAACCAGATTGCAAGTCAGAGAATTTTGGGTGTCTCTGAAATTTCTCTGAAGCCAATGTCAGTCATGAACTCAATTCATTGAACTCAATGTCATTATATGGACATAAGAGCTCCATGACTGGTTCCAGGTCTTTCTCAAAAGGCAACTTTCAGAACAGTTAGAGCCTCTAGCAAACTTTTGGCTTAGAGAAAAGCAAACACATAAGTCTCTGACCAATCTGGAAGAACAATTCCATATGGTCTCCATGGCCCTGTGGCATTAAGTATGTGCAGTTATGCACATAAAAAGCCCCCCTTTATTTAATGAGAGTCATTTCTTCAGGAAATTTTATAAATGGACAAGAGCAAATGGAATGCCCTTGGAAGTCTTGAGCCTGAATCTCTGAGATTCTAAAATCCAAATCTGGGTCTTTTCATCAATTATGTCTTTGTGGACTGCAAGTACAGTAGCTTTCACCATCTCTATCCCATATTTTGATGACATTGAAGAGGAGAGTGATTGTAATTGCAGCTGTTTGGGTTTTTACAGTTATTTGTCATTTAGTTGTTGCTTTTTGGGTTTGATTCTTTCAGTTCCTGAATCAGGACTGACACATGTTCATATGTATAAACTTGGATTTCTCTGTTACTTTACAGATATGGGACCTATTCTCATGGCCTGTTTAAGAAACTAGGAATTCCTGGACCAAAACCTCTGCCTTTATTTGGAACCATTTTCAACTACACTGATGTGAGTAGTGTTTAAGATCTTTCATTTATATTTTTATTGGTTGATGTTTTTGAGACTAGGTTTCTCTGTATATCCTTGGCTGTCCTGGAACTAACTCTGGAGACCAGGCTACCCTGGAACACAGAGCTCCATCTGCTTCTGCCTTCCAAGTGCCAGGATTAAAGGCATGTGCTATCACTACCCGACTGCTCTTTCATTTCCTATAGTTGCAATTTATTTTAAAATTAGGTTTATGTACTTATATTTAAGACTGGGAGTATTGGTCTGCACTTATGTCTGTGCACCACATGTGATCCTGGTGACTACAGAGGTCAGAAGAGGATGTCAGATTTCCAGAACTGGAGTTGTTGATAGTTGTTTATTGCCATGTTGGGATTGAGAACTGGACATGGTTCCTCTGCTAGTGTAGACACTGCTCTTAATTGCTGAACTTTCTCTTCAGTCTCAAAGTTTTGAGTGGAACTTTGTGTGTATGTGACAGCATCTCACAATACAGCCATCTTGACTTGGAACTGTATATTTAGGTCAAACTGGCTTCAAACTCTTAAATGATCCATCTCCCTCTGCCTTCTGAGTGCTAGGATTAAAAGCATGTACCACCTAGGGTCCTGGCATGGTGGCACATGCCTTTATATCCAGCACTCCAGAGGCAGAGGCAGGCAGACCTCTGTGAGTTAGAGGCCAGCCTTGTCTACAGAATGAGTCCAGGCCAGCCAGAGCTACACAGAGAAACAAAATCAAACAATAACAACAACAAAATCAGGAGGGGGTTCTGTGGTGTCAGAAGTCAGAAACTGTCCAACCAGAAGAATGCTTCAGAGTTCCATTTAAGATTTGAAGACATCCATTTGGCGCTTTCATTAGAAAGCCTTGTTCACAGATGAACTAGATCCTTCTGTTTGGGGCAGAATTCTGGGGTTTTGCCCTAGAGAAGCCTCCAGGGAAGCACAACTGTCTTTAACCAGCTCTCATAGCAAACTATGCTTGATCACAGTAAAACAGCACCAGCCTGGGTGCACTAGACTAGAATGTTCTTCCACACCAGATTCAGGAGCAGCCTTTTTTTTCTCCCTACTGGCCAACTCTGCAGTATTCATGTATCAGGTTGCCTGTGTGTTGACCTTCAGGGAATTTCCACTTACCAGGAACCTCTCAGGAACTCCTATGTACCCTGCACTTACTTCTATGGTTATAACCCACCTTTCAGTACCTAGGACATCTTTGGGTGTTAGACAGATTAACTAATAGTGTGCTGTGTTGATTCTTTTGTTCTGTGTTGGCACCCTGGGGGCCAGACTGAGATAGAATGGTGCTTGTCTTTCACACTCAGACACCACAGAAATTTTACTTTTCTAAGCAAAGGTAGATTCAATTTATGGAATCACTATAGAAAGGATGACTTGGCAACAATTATCAAATATTTGGTATCATGTAAAATGAATGGCTGATGATTTTTAATTTTTTATTTTTGTAGTTAGTGTAGTAGAACCAATTCAAGCTTAGCCCCAACTAGTTTACAAATAAATGTCATTCAGACTATGGTTATTTTACTTGGCTTTGACAAATACTGGGCTTCACCTTAAATTTACTCTTCTAACTGCAGGTCTGGTTACTTGCCCAGTGGTGTATCCCAGGTACTTGCTGTTTCTCCTGCTCATGTGCTCATCCTCCAGTTGACCTTCTTCCTCCTTTTTCCTCCTCCTTCTCCCCTGGTCTCTCCTCCTCCAACCAGCTCACTCCAAATCCACTGGTCTGATTCCTGGCCCAGGGCTAAAGCCTGGCTAGAAAGTTATAAGATCAGCTCTTGGGAGCATTCATGTTGGAGTGAAGGGTTTTTTTTCCTTTTGTGTGTGTGTGTACTGTGTCATGATGGTCTTTGCATTATTCTAATGCTGATTTCTGTACCAGCAGAGTCTGACTACAGGCTGGACTTTGGTACTTTTATTCATATGGCGACATCACTTCACTCAAACAGTCCCTCCAACACCTTATGACTGGTTTAATAGAGCACTGGATGGGCAATAACTGAGGCAGGAGAGAAAAGGCAGGACTTTGGGGAGAGAGAATACTCTGGGCAAGAGTTGGGGACAGAATACACAGCCAAATACACAGTGAGTTGGACTTAGAAATCTGAGGAGGTAATAAGCAACGTGGCAGAACTTAGATTAATATAAATGGGTTAGTTAATTATAAGAGCTGGTTGGGAACAAGCCAATATTGTGTTTTCTTTATCCATTCATTTATGGGTGCTGTCTGTGCCTTCAGTGGTCTTAGGGCTTTTTAACATTCTGTATTCACATTTTCAAATGCTAGAGTCTCTACCAGCATCTGTTTTGCTTCAGGGTCAGATATATTCTTATTTACTGCTGACACCAATCTTTGTAAATAAGAAAAATCAGTGAAGGCTCCTGAGCTTTGTATTATTTTTATAAATGATCTGAACTCTTTTCCTGTCTCTTCAAATTTGTCCCAAGCTGTTAGAGCTGCTAAATGACATTGTCCTGTGGTGTCTTCAATTTGAGCCCATGCTTGTATTTCAGCACATAGCACCTATCTACTGGTCTCTCACTGTATCAAATTCCTGTCACTCTATTGAACTATTCCAAATTCCTGACTTCTCTCCACTATGACAATTATTGCAATTGAGGGCTAGCCTCTAGTACAGCTAGCCTCTAATCCCCTCTGGTCTTGAGGAATAATCCTATTTTGAATAGCCTAATTGTTTAGAGTTTGTTTCATATAGGGAGAATGCATCCTATAAGACATTATTGCCTCTTTAAAATGTCATAGGTCTTCAGGCACCATCCTACTTCATCATAAGCTTGTGGATCATCTCCATTAGCATGCATATGCTGTATAATGACTAGGAATGCTGTGGGTGACTTGTTGACACAGGACTGCCTGTCCTCAAAGGGTGTTGTGGGTCTAACCCTGTCTCCTTAAAAAGGCTGTCTCATCTGACCATCCTCCAGCTTTTCCATTTGTTTGACTTGACTGCCCTTTGGTACAGTTCCTTCTCCTCTTTCTTCCTGGGGTAAACTTCCTCTTTCTGGTTCAGACACTGGGAATAAATCTGTTTGTCCTCCCTTTTCTAGCATTTGACATTTTTTTCTTCCATTTTTTTTTGATTCTCAAGTTTCTCTAATTCCACCCACATTTTTTCCCAGTTCCTCAGCTACTCTTTTATAAACAAAAAGTAGCCTAAAAGCAGGAAAAGAAGAAAAGTTGCTGTTCAAAACCATGTGAGGCTTCTCTAAAAAACAGCCTCAGCAAGCAACCCACCCCATCAGCCTTCTTAAACTAAGTATCCCTCCCTTACCTGCTTTTTGCTCTACCTTTACTTGACATCAAGCCTACTTACTATTCAGCCTAGCCACACTGGTGACCACATGTCTTCTAATATTTGTTTTGTTTTGTTTACAAATAGCTCCATATTTTTCTTACTAATAACGCCAACTTTTAGGCTTTGGTTTTTGTTTAATCTTTATATTCTCTCCTTTGTTTGTGTCTTCTTTGTGAGCTTCCCTTCTGTCTCCTAATAATATGGGTCAGCTCCGCTTCTCTTGCCTCAGTTGTCACCAGCTGCCTCTCTCTGCTCTCTGACCCTATTTTTCTGTCTCCCGGAACCTCCTCTCTCCTACCCCCAAAGCCCACGCCCAGCTCTCAGCCTCTGCTGGCTTTTTATTTCATCACCTTGTTCCCAGAATTACAAGAGGCAACCAAAGGAAGGGCATGGTTCCTTTAAAGGACCAGGGACACAATACAAATCATGCTACAAAGCTCCACCAAGACCTAGAACACACTTCCTAGAGTAAAACGTATTTTCTTACAGGATCTCAGGTAGCCCAGACTTGGCCTGCAACTCACTATGTAGGAAAGGATGACTTGATTTTTTTGATCCTCTTGCCTCCACATTCAAAGTGCTGGGATTATGGGTGGGGGCCACCATCCCTGGTTTATGTCATGCAGGAGATGCAACCCAGAGCTTTGTGGTGCTTGGCAGGTACTGTGCCCTAGAGCTACATCATAGCTGCAACATGTCCATAGAAAGTCTCCCATTTCTCATCCTTAATATTTCCTAGTATTTTCTTAGCTCTGTCCTGCTGTAGAAAGAGCAGTGTATGTTCTTTGGTTGGTGGTTTGGACTCTGAGCACACCAAGGGCCCAGGTTAGTTAACTCTGTTCATCTTCCATTTTTCCACTGTGATATTCATACTGTCTGCATGCTCTCACATTCTCAGGTTCCCTAGTGTTTCTTTTACACTCTTTCTAAGGTTAGATTTCTTATTTGTTTGTTTGTTTGCTTGCTTGTTTTACCTGTAGGCACTAGATCTCACTATGCAGATCTCACTATGCCAACAATGAAATTTGTGATTCTCCTAATTCCACTTCCAGACTACTAGGATTTACAGGTGTGTGTCACTAAGCCTGGCTTCACTGTCTCACCCTATTTTTAAATGTGTATATGTGTTTTGTCTGCATGCATGTCTGTTTACCATGTGTATGCATTGCTGAAAAGCCTAGAAATGGGGGTCAGATCCCTGGAACTGGAGTTACAGATAATTGTGAGCTATCATATGGGTGCTGGGAGTCAAGCCAATCCTCTGCTCTTAATCACTGAGCCATCTCCTCAGTCCACTCTTAAACTTTCATATTCATAAGACTGGGGCTAGATACCGGGCAGTGGTGGTGCATGCCTGTAATCCCAGCACTTGGGAGGCAGAGGCAGGTGGATTTCTGAGTTCGAGGCTAGCCTGGTCTACAAAGTGAGTTCCAGGACAGCCAGGACTACACAGAGAAACCCTGTCTCGAACCCCCCCAAAAAGACTGGGGCTAGGGGTTGAGCCAGGAAATAAAGGCTCACATATGCTCCTTCCAATTGGATTCTTCACCTGCCCAAGGATGGAATAGTTCAGAGTTTTCTAGAATCTCTGAAACACCATACATAAGAAAATCACCTAAAGTGCAGTTTCTTGGTACCTGTGATAAGGACAGTTCTTTAACACTGAAGAAGTGCAAGAATAGCTTTAACATTTTACTCCAGATAATTCCGATAGTCTCCCCCAACACCATGCCTTTAGATATCTCTAATAAAAACTTGCCTCTGCTCCACCAAACAGGTCATCCAGACAGATACAGACACCCACAGCCAAACAATGGCTGGAGCTTGGGGACTCTTATGGAAGAATAGGAGGAAGGATTGCAGACCATGAAGGGGATAGGAACTCCATGGGAAGACCAACAGTCAACTAACCTGGACCCTTGGGGCTCTCAGAGTCTGAACCACCAACCAAAGAGCATGCACAGGCTGGACCTAGACCTCTCCACACATATGTAGCAGATGTGTAGCTTGGTCTTTATGTGGATCCCAAACAACTAGAATGGGAGGGCTATCCCAAAAGTTGTTGCCTATATGTGGGGTATGTTCTTTTAGCTTGGCTGCCTTGTCTGAACTCATAGAGACTTGAAGTGCCAAAATGGTGAGATACCCAGGGATAGTCCCACCACTCAGAAGGAAAGGGAAGAGAGAGGTGGGAGAAGGATTGTAGGAGGAGGTCACTGGGAGGGAAGCAGTGAGTGGGATGCAAAGTAACTTAAAAATTTTTGAAATGAATATAAAATAAAATAAAGAACTTGCCAGTGCTTGCAAGTGAGACAGGAATCCCAGTTTTGTGACCCTTTAGTCATTTGTGTCCTAGTCAGGAATCAGTCAGTATATAAAAGAACAATAACAAATTTCATTTTATTTGTCTTCCCAGGGCATGTGGAAATTTGACAATGATTGCTATAAAAAGTATGGGAAAATATGGGGGTAAGTCTTTTGGAATCTTCCATTCCACACACTTCTTAGGATAATGCACTCCCCTGCATGAGGACAGTATGAGCACACCATTCTTGGGGGTGAAGCCTTTTGATGTGGTATGTCACATGCATAAAGTTAAGCAGTGTGAATTCAGTTGACAGTGTTGCCTATCATGCTACCCTCTGTGATTTGGTAGCCCCAAAACTGAAGGCTTACCACCTCTCCTTTCTAATACATTAAGGCTAAGTTCAGAATCTCTAAGCACATGTTCAGAAACATGGGGCAGTCCTTACAATTCTGTGCAGGCAGTCATAGCTGATGTCAGTTCAAATGTGGGACTGCACTGCTGTATCCAGAAAACAGTTTCTCTGGAGTCATATGCTGCTTCTGGCTCTTATAATCCTTTCATCCCATCTTCCAGGATGATCTCTGAGCCTTGGAAAGGAGAGGGGTGCTGAATATTTATATGTCAACTTGACACAAGCTGAAGTCATCTGAGAGGAGGGGACCTCAATTGAGAAAATGCCTCCATGAGATGGGGTTGTAGCTTAGCCTGCAGGATATTTTCTTAATTAGTGATTGATGGGGATGGCCCAGCCCAGTGTGTGTGGTGCCATTCCAGGACTGGTAGTCCTGAGTTCTAGAAAAATGTAAGCTGAGCAAGACAGTAAGTAGCACACATCCATGGCCTCTGCATCAGCTCCTGCCTTCAAGTTCCTGTCCTTTTTGAGTTCCTGTCCTGACTTCCTTCAATAATGAACACAGATATGGAAGTGGAAGAGGAATACACCCTTTCAGCCCCCAACTTGTTTGTTGGTGTTTCGTTGCAGCATTAGAAACTATGACTAAAACAGGGCATGACAGCCATGTCCTTTATAAGATGAACACTCCACAATCTCTTACTCTCTGTGTTTTGAGCAGTTGCAGATCTCTGCTAATCACTATGTTCTGCTAAAACAGCACGTCTCAACCTGTGTGGCATGACCATCAGAGAACACATATTTTATGATGGTCTTAGGAAACCTGCCCTCCCAACCATGAATTTACTTTTGGTGCTACTTCATAACTGTAAGTTTGCTACTGAAGGGTATCAAAGTTCAAAAGACCATCAGAAATATGTGTTCTCTGATGGTTGTAATCCACAAGTTGAGAACTGCTGTGCTAAAAGAAGCTTCTATGATAAGGGTTGAGACATGTGCTAATCTTTTTGTTATGTTCATCTAGCAATACATTCTCCCTCAGTGTCTATGGCCTCCCTAGCTACACAAGATCAAGCCAGGCAAAATCCTAGCATTTAGTGGGAAGATGGTCAGAAAGTCTCACACCTAGCTGAGAAGTTGGCAAATCATGGTTTGATAAGATGACAAGTTTTCTTTAGGGATGGGTCCCCCAAACAGCTATCTTGTGCTCCAGAAGATGGCCATACATACATGAACATACTGGCAGCAGTAAGTAGGGATTTAAAAAAGGGAGAGAACACAAGAAGTTGAAGGGAAATGGTGATGGTGGGGATTGGAGGAGAGGAAATGAGAGTTGCCTTCATTGGTCACCAAGGGTTCCTCAGCTAAGGATGGGATTTCTGCCAACCTCCCTTCTCCATGCTGGGATGTTTGTCTGTCTTGAGCTTATGAAGGTCTTGTGCATACTGTGACAATCATGGTGGATCCATTTGTACAACTGCCTCATTGTGTTCAGACCAATTTCCTGGGCATCCTGTGTCTCAAGCTCTTAGAATCTTCCCCCCTCCCCATTTTGCGATAATCCTTGAGTGCTGGGAGAAGAATCTGCTACCATCATTCTGCTAAATGAACATAGTATTGAATGGACTCCAAGCAACTTGCTATTATGCCCACAGAGTATCTTACCTCTTGGCCTCATCAACAAAGCTCCTTTCTTCAGTATATTATGATTAACATGGAGATATACAGCTACTCAATGTGTAGACACTAAGAGATTGCAGATTGCTCAGCCCTAAATGGGACATCTGTGTAACAATTTTGCTTTTTGTCCACTAATTAAATTCAAGATAAGAACTTTGCTAGAACTATATATGGGTATTTCCTTCCCATATAATTCTGCTGACATTGAAGAAGAAATGCAAGGAATTGTTCAGCCATGGTTAACTTCCCCAAGATAAAGTCTTCAGTGGTTTTGTTGACTGGCTGAGCCAAGGGTACAATCCTTTACTGTCCGTACAGCTGGTGATTTGGAAACTTGGAGGAGGTGTGCCCCATTGTATTGTGAGGCACAAGAAAGTAGGAGGAGGCTCTGCCTCTTTATCTCTTCTCATCCATCTTCAGAAACCACAGATCTGGATACAGAGTTTGCTGAGGTGACACAGCTTATAGAGACCAAGTGACCAATGCCAGGCATGTGCTGTGTTGCCTTCTAGTGTCCACAAATTACCTGCTTCTGCAACATTATTACAAACACTGAATAGTTTGTCTCTAAATTTCCTCTGATACATACTGTTTTAACTTTGGAATAATTTATTCATTTTCTCTATTTTTTATATCTCTGGAGATCAAACCCAGTGCCATACACTTGATAGACAACGGCTCTACCACTGAGCCACACCTCCAACCAAGATAATGAAATATTTAAACACTCAATAATGGCATTGCCAATAACCAGGATTTCTTTGAAGGGTTGTTTGTCCTAATTGCTTCTTTCCTGCTTCAGCCACATCAGACTTAATTTCATGAGACTCTAATAGATTCTATGGTCAGAACTTGAACTAGGAGTTCATGTTATTGTCCTTTATGTAGCTGAGGGTATGTACTGTGTGCATCAGGGCTCAAGATTGAAATCCTGTGTGGGACTCCAGCTGATGAATCTGGCTTCTGAGGTTCAGTCCATTGTGTTTTCCCACCTCAGGTTTTATGATGGACCACAGCCTATGTTGGCTATCATGGATCCAGAGATCATCAAAACAGTGCTGGTGAAAGAATGTTACTCAGTCTTCACAAACCGTCGGGTAGGCATCCCTTTTGTAAAAATATAAACATTCACTATTGTTTTAGTCAGTGTTCTATTGTTGTGAAGAGACACCATTACCACATGAGGGCTGGCTTATAGTTTCAGAGGTTTATTCCATTGTCATGATGGAAAGCATGGTGACATTCAGGCAAACATGGTGCTGAAGAGGTAATCAAGATCAGCAGGTACCATGAAGAGAGAAACACTGGACCTTGCTTGGGCTTCACCCCCAGTGACATATTTCCTCTAACAAGGCCACACTTCCTAATCCCTATCAAGTAGTACCACTCCCTAATGGCCATGCTTTCAAATATATGAGCCTTGTGTGCCATTTCTATTCAAACCACCACAACAATCTATTAAATTTAAAATTTCAAGATAATTTTTATAATAACGGTAAAGAGCCACCACTATTCTCAGGAAATTTCTTAGTGCTCTTCATGGATGTGTGTGTGTGTGTGTGTGTGTGTGTGTGTGTGTACATGTGTGTCTGTGTGTGTATGTGTGCATGATGTCTTATATAAGTATAGCATAATATAAATATAACACAGTCCTGCTGTTTCTACTTTCATTTCTATTGCACTAAAACAAAAGCCTCTGGGGGCTAGAGAGATGGCTCAGTGGTTAAGAACACTAACTGCTCTCCAGAGATCCTGAGTTCAATTGCTAGCAACCACATGGTGGCTCAGAACCATTTGTAATGGGATTCGATGAACTCTCCTGGTGTGTCTGAAGACAGCTACAGTGTATTCATCTTCATAAAATAAATAAAAACTTAAAGAAAGAAAGAAAGAAAGAAAGAGAGAGAGAGAGAGAGAGAGAGAGAGAGAGAGAGAGAGAGAACACTTTAACCAAAAGCAACTTAGCAGAGGAAAGGATTGAGCAACTGACACTTTGAAGTCACTCTATTACTGAATGAAGTCAAGACAGGAGCTCAAGCAAGAGCTTCAAGGAAAAAAATCATGAAGAAAAGCTGCCTACTGGCTTTCTCAGACTCATGCTTAGCTAGCTTCCTTAATAAAGCAGAGGACCTAGGGATAGTACTGCCCTAAGGAGACTGGGCCTTTTGGCATCATTTAGTAATCAAGACAACCCCCCACAGACATTCCCATAGGCCAATCTGACATAGGCAATTCCTTATTCAAGGCTCTCCTTTTAGAGGCCTGACCAGGCTATGCCAAGTTGACAAAGTTAACTAGGTCACAACTGATACACAAGAGGTTGACATTGATACTGTCCACAAATTATTAACATTTCTCTGATTTGTTTATGTATATGTAAAGCTTTCTGCCAATTGTCACATCTTCTAAACCCAAATGTGACATCCATGCAGTCAAGACAGAGGACTGCCCCTTCTTTACCATGGAGCTTTCTCTTGCAAGCCTGTTCTAGTGGCTATGCATAGCCTGTTTTTTCTTCCTAGAAGGGTCTGATCCATTTTTCTTTTTATAGATATGCTTTTGCGGTCAAGTCTGATAATATTTTGTTCAGTACTCTTCTTTTAATAAGGCTTCATAAGTCCCTGCCTCAACCTTCAACTTTTCAAGTGCTAGGGTTCCCAGTACGTGCCACCCAACCTGATTTATGCAGTGATAAGGACCAAGCCAAACGCTTCATGTCTGCTAGGCAAGCACTCTGCCAACTGAGTCATATCCTCAGTCATGCCTCTTGCTTTTATCTTTTGAAGCAACCTATGCACATAGTTTTATACTCTTCATAACCTCTATGATGTATTTGTACTTTGTGCTATAATGTATGAAACTCAGGTAAAGACTCATGTTGCACCATCTGTGTCCAGTTCTTTCAATATCATTTAGGAAAAACTTTTCCTTCCATAGAATTCTTGTAGCACCTATCAAACCCTATTCAGAGGCTGAAGAGATAGCATAGTAGTTAAGAGCACTGGATTTTCTTTCCAAGGGCCCAGGTTCAATTTCCAGAACCCACCTGACAAGTCACAACTATCTGCAACTCCAGCTCCAGGGATCCAGTGCTCTCCTCTGGCCTCTGAGAGCACTATAAACATGTGGTGCATAGAAACACATGTAGGAAAACACACACACACACACACACACACACACACACAAAGTAAATAAATCTATTATTTTTTAAAATCTATTATTTTTATTTTTTGCTATTGACCCATTTGTATAAAATATTTTTTCATTTTATATTTTCTTCCATTGATCACAATGTCTTTCTGTCTTCTAGGGTCACATCGTATTGATAACTGATTCTGTTCATCAAGTGGATTTGTTCTACCCACTTTTTTTCTAGAGTTAATTTAAATATTCTTGACCCTTTATCTTTCTAGCAAAAATCAGAACATGTTTGTCTATATTGTTAATGATCTCAGTTTCATGAATAAATAAACACATTTTCTGTGTTAAGTCATCTAACCCATGACTATTGTGTGTTCTACACATTATATATTTGATTGCCACATGGAAATTATATAGGTTTCATGTGAAAACCCTCTACATATCTTGTTAAGTTTATACCTTAAATATAAATGGTTTAACATATTACATTTTTGACATTTTTGAATATTCTTGAATTTTTTAATATAATTGATATTAAATGCAAACAATTGATTATGAATTGCTGTTGTATCATAGAACAATTGCCAATTCAATTATTCCTATAAATTCTTTCTGTGTGTTATTTGATATGTTTTGCAGTCAATTATGTGGCCTAAAAATAAGAATATTTTTGCTTATTGATTTCCAACGTGTATGATTTCTATGTTGTTTTCATGCCTTATTGCACTAGCTGGAAGTTCTAGGATGAGACTGAATGACAGTGGTGAGAGCAGACTTTTAAAAATTACTATAAATCAGTGAGTGAAACATTCAGACTTTGACACTAAGTGTGGAGTTGACTGAAGAATATTATATGTACGTATATACATATATATGTAAATAGATGGATGGATGGATAGATAGATAGATAGATAGATAGATAGATAGATAGATAGATAGATTCCAATGTTCATTAAAATACATGAAGGAAAAAAGTTCCTAGCAGAGATATAGGATTTTGTTTCCTTCTCCTTGTGTCCATGTATGGAAAGTTTAGATAAAATAATTGCATTATGTCTTGAAATATAAAGTAAATATTTTATAGCATCTACAGTTTTTTTTTTTAAAAAAAACTCTACTTCAAAGCGTCATCCCTACTCTTCAATTCCTCATACTGTTTACAGTAGCAATACTTTGCCAAGGCCAATTGCTGTCTGTTACTAATACATTCTTTTGTCTGCACAGATTTGAAAGACACTGTAGGGCTGTTCTATTTATTCTCATGGGTTCTGCAAAGATGATTTTGATTTAAAATGAGATGGCCATAAAAAGACTCAAAGCTATGCCAGGTGTATACATATCACCTTCATTTATAGGGATTACAGAAAATCTCAATAGAAGATTGATGAAGATCTAGTAAGATTCAGACACTTAACAGTAATATTTGTTAAGCAAATGATGCTTGTTTAATCTACTTTCCAAAATCGTGAAACTTATAATTTCAATATGATCAACTTTCTTTCCATTTGAACTCTAGCCTTTTGGGCCAGTGGGATTTATGAAAAAGGCCATTACTATATCTGAGGATGAAGAATGGAAGAGACTTCGAACACTCCTGTCTCCAACCTTCACCAGTGGTAAACTCAAGGAGGTGATTATGGAGAGGGTATTCATTTAAGGAACAAATCTAGAGACAGGTAGAAAACAAGCCCATAGTCCCTTTCCAAGGGTTGGCCCTCTCAGGTGATGATGAAGAGGGTGTTTACTTGAGGAGCAAATGGAGACAGGTAGAAAACATGCCCATAGTCCCTCTCCAAGGGTTGATCCTCTAACTTACAATTCATATAAGATGGCCTTTTGTCTTCATACCCAGAGGACTCATCACAAAATCAACTGCAACTCATCACCTCATGATTGGAATGATGTGTCTTTCTGGGACGTGAAATTCCACATTTAGCTACAGAATAGAGAAATTTTAATCCAGAAACATGGCTTTTCTGGCAAGGGATCACATTCACAAACCTAGGTTTTTGTGATCTGGCTTCAATGCAGACATGCTTAGAATTATTACATGATCTGGCTGAAATATAGATACAGCCTTAGTACACACCATTTATCACTAATAATGGAAGTAAGGTTAGTTTGAAGAAGGAATCAGCAATGTTTGAAAGTAACCTCTAATTGAAGGATGGGACAGACAAAGTGATAACTCAGAAAGATTTAACAAAATGAGTCAGAGATAGGATATACTGTTTCTCACAGAAACATATGGAAAAGAGAGTGTTGTGATTATTCTCCAACCCCAATAACCCCATGCAAAGAAAATACAACTCAGTTATAATATTTATAAACTGCATACTTGTATTGGGTAGATTATACCACTATACTACTCTATTCCCCAGATAAGAAATGCTTTGCTAGTTGTGGTTCCTCCAGGCCACGTGCTTCCATTTTCCTTCCACCTTCTCTTTCTCTGTCTTTCTCTCTCTCCCTTATCTCCTCATCTGCCTTCCTTCTTCCTCTCTCTCCCTGTCCAAAAATTTCAGCCCCACTTTTTCCTTCCACTTCCCAATCACAGGCTCTAGCCTTTATTTGACCAGTTAAGGTGGGGAGGTTCACATGAAATCACTTGAGTAGGTGATCCACTTTCCATCTCAGGCAGCCCCTCTTGAGAAAGTGGAATCAACTTAACATATAAGCAGCACCAGGGCAATCCACAACAAGAGTGGCTACTTAAAAGTAGCATGTGGAAAGAGAACAGGCTAGACACAGGTGATGGTGGTGGTGGTGGTGGTGGTGTGTATGTGTGTAAGTTTTACAAAGACAGGTTGCAGACAGAACAAGCTAGATACTGGTGAAGACAGAACTATCCAGAGAATGAGAAAAAGACAGAAGATTAGGATGTATTGCCAGTTATTATAAGGACAACTGCAGCAATTTAGGCAGAAGCTGAGAGAAGCTTGATTGAATCAGTCATTTTGGAAGATGAGATTATACAGATGCTAGAAGCTTCCATAACTATGCCTAGAGATAATTAAAACAAAAAAGGAAACACTATGGCTTCAGCCCAAGCCATGTCTTTGTACATCTTGGATACAGCTCTCATTTCATCCCTTCATATGAGGAAATAAAACTGACATTTACACTACAGGCATTGTGTTTTTGTGCTTAGATGTTCCCCATCATAAGACAGTATGGAGATATATTGGTGAGAAACTTGAGACAAGAAGAAGAGAAAGGGGAGCCCATCAACACAAAAGAGTAAGTAAGTGTTGGTGTGGTTGATGGGACTATAACTACCTCACTGTCATCTCAACCCTAGGAATAAGACATCTGCAAATTGACAGCAGGTAAAGGCCGAGGTGTAAGTGTGATAGGAGCCTGGACCCCACTGATGATTTTGTGGTCCTGACTCTGTGGCTTCCTGCCTGAGTAGTTTGGAAATATGAACTGCCTCAGATGCAAATGTCTGTCCCATGTCTCTCTCCACTCAGCATCTTTGGAGCTTATAGCATGGATGTGATCACTGGCACATCATTTGGAGTGAATGTCGATTCCCTCAATAATCCACAGGATCCCTTTGTGCAGAAAGCCAAGAAGATCTTAAAATTTCCTTTTTTTGATCCATTTCTTCTCTCTATAGGTATGTTTACTATTTTATCTCTCTTTATATCACTCCCCTCTACATACTAGTCAAAATAACACCATTATTAAGAGATACTTCACATGTAAAAATAATGCAACTACTTAAAAGTATAATTCAATTTTTGATCACCAAAGACTATACAGTTATCATCATTGTCAACCAGAAAATATGTTTGCCAAGAAAACCATTTCATTCTTATCTCCCATTTCTCCTCACTGTAAGAAAATGACCAGCTCACTGTCTGCTACTGTAGATCTGCCTATTCTTGGCATAGCATCAAAATACAATACAAATATTTTATAGAATATATGAAATTTGGCAATAAAATCTTTCATTTACCATCATATATTTAACAAAACCATTTTCTGAAGCTTCAATGTTTTTAGACAAATCATATTCCATACTATTTGATGGTTATTTAAGTTATTTCCAGGTTTGGGGTGTTGTGAATAGCACTGTCATGGACACTGGAATTCAAGATTAGGACTTAGCATTTGTTTTCATGTTTCCATGGAGTGGAATTAATGAATTATTATAAAAGAATTCTGTGTTTGACATGTTGGGCAACTGAAAAATTGCTTCCACAACAGCTGCAGAATTC
Organism: Apodemus agrarius; assembly: GCA_964023405.1. Taxonomy (NCBI): domain Eukaryota; kingdom Metazoa; phylum Chordata; class Mammalia; order Rodentia; family Muridae; genus Apodemus; species Apodemus agrarius. The sequence goes on from OZ030028.1 coordinate 39,447,580, forward strand.
AATTGTGCTGCCAGCAGTTCTCAAGGTCTCAATTTTCTCTATATCCCACCTGAAACTTTATTTTTCTTCATGATTTTTTTAAATTATTACCACCTTAGACCACATTTTGAAGTCTAACACAACGAGGATTTTTTTATATTTTTTATTTTTTAAGAATGTTATACATGAGCACCAGGGAGCCAGGTGGCTCCACAGCCTTCTGTGCACAGCCTGCCAGGAGAGAGTGATGTCCCAGCAGCACTTTCACTTCTGAGTGCAGAGGTGAAATCTCCACCTTCTCTCCGGAGAGGAACAGGTAGGAGCACACAGGACAAACAATCAGTGGAGCAGCTGGGACAGAAGTCTTCTGGCTACCATTTGCACCAGGGAGCCAGGCAGCTCCACAGTCTTCTGTGCACAGATCCTGCAAGAAGAGAGTTGGTCTCCTAGGAATACACACACAGGCTTACAGGCCCACAGGAGGGATAAGCTCCAGCCAAAGACAGCAAGATCAACTAACACCAGAAATAACCAGATGGTGAAAGGCAAGTACAAGAACTCTACCAACAAAACCCAAGGCCACTTGACAACATCAGAACTAAGTTCTGCCACCACGGTAAGTCCTGGAAACCCCAACACACTGGAAAAGCAAGAGTTCAATTTAAAATTGCATCTCATGATGCTGATAGAGGACTTCAAGAAGGATATAAGTAACTCCCTTAAATAAATACAGGAGAGCATGGGTCAACTGGTAGAAGCCCATAAAGAAGAAACACAAAAGTCCCTTAAAGAAATACAAGAGATCATGGGTCAACAGGTAGAAGCCCTTAAAGAAGAAACACAAAGATGCCTTAAAGAATTACAGGAAAACACAAACAATCAAGTGAAGGAACTGAAAAAAAATTATCCAAGATCTAAAAGTGGAAGTAGAATCAATGGAGAAATCACAAAGGGAGACAACTTTGGAGATAAAAAAAAAACCTTGGAAAGAAATCAGGAGTAATGGGTGCAAGAATCAACAACAGAATACAAGAGATAGAAAAAACAATCTCAGTTGCTGAAGATACCATAGAAAACATTGACTCAACAGTCAAAGAAAATGGAAAATGCAAAGAACTTATAACCCAAAAACATCCAGGAAATCCAGGACATAATGAAAAGACCAAACCTAAGGGTTATAGGTATAGAAAAGAGTGAAGATTTACAACTTAAAGGCCCAGTAAATTTCTTCAACAAAGGTGTAGAAGAAAACTTCTCTAACCTAAAGAAAGAAATGCCCATGAACATACAAGAATCCTATAGAACTCCAGTCAGACTGGACCAGAACAGAAAGTCCTCCTGGCACATAATAATCAAAACACCAAATGCACTAAACAAAGAAAGGATATTAAAAGCAGTAAGGGAAAAATGTCAAGTAGCTTATAAAGGCAGGCCTATCAGAATTACACCAGACTTCTCACCTGAGATGATAAAAACTAGAAGATACTGGGAAGACCTCATACAGACTCTAAGAGAACGCCAATGTCAGAACAAACTACTATACCCAGCAAAACTCTCAATCACCATAGATGGAGAAACCAAGATATTCCATGATAAAACCAAATTTACACAATATCTTTCCACAAGTCCAGCCCTACAAAAGATAATTGATGGAAAATGCCAACACAAGGAGGGAAACTATACTCTAGAAAATGCAAGAAACTAATCTTCTTCCAACAAACCCAAAAGAAAGTAACCATACAAACATAAAAATAACATCAAAAATAATAGGAAGCAACAATCACTATTCCTTAATATCTCTTAACATCAATGGACTCAATTCCCCAATAAAAAAGACATAGACTAGCAAATATTTTTCATGTAAATCTTCAATTTTATCAGAAAATGTTTGTAATTCTTTCAATTAATTTAGTATTGTTTTTAATGTCTACCATTTTATCTGTATTATTTTTCATGATAATCTTCAATTTTAACTTTTTTCTATGTATTTCTTCTATTTTTATCAGAAATATTTTCCATGTAAATCTCTAATTTTATCACAAAATGTTTTAAATTCCACCTTCAATTAATTTAGAAAGATTTTTTTATGTCTACCATTTTATCTGTATAATTTTCCAGGAAATAGTCCATTTTAATGTATTTTTCTATATATTTCTTGAATTTTATCAGAAATGTTTTCCATGTAAATGTTCAATTTTACCTGTAAATGTTTATAATTCCACTTTCAATCAACTTAAAAATACTTTTATGCCCACCATTATATTTATATAAAATTTTCCATGATAATCTTCAATTTTAACATGGTTTTCTATATATTTTGTGAATTTTGTCAGAAATATTTTCCATGTAAATCTTCAGTTCTATCATAAAATGTTTCGAATTCCTTTTTCAATTAATTTAACAATGTTTTTTATGTCTACCAATTTACTCATTAATTTTCCATGAAAATTGTCAATCTTAATGTGTTTTTCTATATATCTCTTCTATTTTATCAGAAATATTTTCCATGTGAATCTTCAATTTTATCAAAACAAACAAAAAACAAAAAGAATGTTATACATGAGTTCTATATTTGCATTATTTCCATCCCTCCTTTCACCCTCTAACTCCTTTCATGTCCCTAATTCCTCCTCAAATTCATGACTCTTCTCCTTTAAGTATAATGGTTGCATATATGTGTACTCATATATGTGTGTATACATATATATGCATGTGCATGTCTGTGTGTATATAAACATATATGTGTGTGTATGTACATACACACATTTATATATCATACTAAGACCATTTAGTATTGCTTTTATGTACATATGTTTATGGCCAAGCACTTGGGATTGGATAGCTTATTAGGGTCTTATCCTTGGAGAAAACTGATGCTTTCTCTCAATAGCCACTAATTTCCTGTGGCTTTTAATCTAGAGGTAAGAGCCTGTGAAAATTCCCCTTCCACGTTGGCATGTCAGCCCATGTTATCATTACACAGGTCTTGTTTGGACCACAATATATTTGAGATTCCATGGGTCCAGTTTCCATGTCATGTCTAAAACATACAATTTCATGGCAGGCCTTTTCCTTTTCTTGCCTTGACAATCTTTCTACCCCCTCATTCATGATTTTCCCTAAGCCTTGGGTATAGGGCTTGCACTGTAGACATATCGGTTGATGCTGGGCAGTCCATCGTCACTCATTCTCTGCATTTATTTTTTCTCTGTAGTTCTGTTTCCGTTTCTTACTCCAATATATGAGATGTTAAATCTCTCCGTTTTCCCAAGAGATTCAATGAACTTTTTCAAAAATTTTGTAAAAAGGATGAAGAAAGATCGCCTTGATTCAAACCAGAAGGTAAATGGGACACTACTCTAATGATGCTCAGAGTCTGGTCACCATGCTCAGGGTTTGACCTTGACACTCAGGGTTTGACCTTGACACTCAGGGTTTGACCTTGACACTCAGGGTTTGACCTTGATACTCAAGACTTGGTTATGTATCAGGCTCTCAGTGTGTGATTTATGCACCTTCCTTTGTGTTCTCTTAAAAGTAAATTTAGAAAACTATGATTAGAGCAAGATGGTGTTTACATCTTAGGGAGATAAGTGCTAGGTGATTCGACATGAGAAAGAATAAGAGAAATAGTGTCACAATTGCCAAAAGGAGTGATAGTTATTATGCATGGAGATAAATACCAGTCAAATAATATTGCCACCACTCTTCACTGAAAAAAATAGAATTTGCACCACAACATATCTACTACTATTATTCTGTCTTTAAAGTTAATATTAAAAAAATGATTGCTATCTTAAATCTCTTATTTTGTCAGAGTTTCTCAACATAAATATCATCATGACCTGAGTTAAATTTGAGTATGTCTTGCTTTGTGTGGGACTATTTTCTTGACAGTGAAGCCACAAGCCACTCACCCAATAGGTGAATATGTTCTCTGGACAGATAGTTTGCTAGCTGCTAGTCTACCTTTGTTATATTGGGCCTGGAAGTCCAAAAAGTCTGTCTGCAGATTGGGGAGGAAAGCACCTGTGATGCCACTTAGAATTTTGCAGTATCTGGAGTGTCGAGCACCAGGCGATGCTCGCACAAAATTTGGCAGTGCACTGAGCACTACAGATAGAATGAATCAAGGAGGCTTTTGGTTAAGCACTGTGGGAAGAGAACAGAGAATTGGAGTCTGGGAAGCTTCCTGAACAAGTGCCATGAGAGGAGTCAGCAGCTCTCTGGCCAGAGATCTGCTCATGAACCAGAGACAGAGCAGAGGAAAAAAAGACAAAAGCTGTGTTTCTCTCAGGGAAATGGCCTGCTCCCCAAGGCTTACTGGTAGATACTTTAATTTTCCTTTAATTGTAAGTATATAGATGCTTTTTTCTACCTGTATGTCTATGCACCATGTATGTGCAATGCCTGTAAAAACCAGAAGAGGACATTGGATCTCCTGGAACTGAAGTTATAAGTATTTGTGAGTCACCACATGGGTGCTGGGAACTGAACTCAGGTCCTCTGCAAGAGCATTCAGTGCTCTGAACAAGTTTTCAAGCTGCATAGACACTTATATTCACTGATAGCTCAGTCCACATATGTAAACTCCTGGAACCTGGAGGTGAACCCCTGTTTCAAGTGTGACTCCCAACTGAACGTCCATCATTGACATTTCTCTGCTTCCAGAAGCGAATGGATTTTCTTCAACTGATGATGAATACTCAGAACTCTGAAGGCCAAGAGTCCCAGAAAGGTAACCTATGATGCTTCACAGTGTATGGATCAAGAAGCCCAAAGGAAAGAGGGTGTCAGGACAGATGTACACCAGAGGGGTAGCAGTACAGGCATGGGAGCATTTCTGTACAATTTTAGAAAGACACCTACATTACACACAGGGATAATATGTATGGTATCCACAGGAACTTTCTAGTAGGATACCAGTGTAAATGTAACCAGAGACTGTAGGGCAGCCACAGGGAAGCGTTTCATGCCCAGAAATTCTCAGTGCTGGGTCATTTTTACAAAGCAAATTCTGATTATCAAATTATCCCATCTCACTGACTTTGGATCTCTGCCTAGGAATTTGTATCCAGGCCCTTTCAGGAAGCACACTGTCTAGTGGTAGGGATGGCCACTGGGAGTGCACAGTGGATTGTGTTCACCATCTTCATCCACAGATTATTTTACTTCTCTGTGTAAACAGCGGCTGGGAAACAGTATACCCTGCTCTTCTTCATTCTTTTCCCACTGGTTTGATATCATCTGTGGATGCTTTGAGGTGGCAATTGTTATTACTGTTATAGCTATACAATGATGGCCTTTCAGCTCCATCATTTATTCTGCTCTCACCAGTCATCACTCTTCATACAGGAATGTATAAACATTTTAAATTCTATTCTTATGTTACAAAATGTGTTCACTTGCTCCTATCATTATGACTTCCTGCATTCCATGCTATGCTCCTTTGATTATTAGTTATTTTACATTCAACTATCTCATGCATGTCCTCTCAGGGCCCTTTGTGTGACATTGTGGGTTCTTACCACTTCTTTTGTTTTAGTTTCTTTTTAGCGTGTGTGTGTGTGTGTGTGTGTGTGTGTGTGTGTGTGTGCCCATGCAGAGTGATACATGTGTGATAAGATGGACCTATACTGAGATTGTTTACATAGGGTTGAATCCTGCTCTGTCTATTCTATGGGTTTTGGCCAGTGCATAGTGGCACCCATCATGGTCCATCATGGTGGCAGAAGTCTTGGCATCAGGAGTTCAAGGCAGCTGCCCACACATCATCTACAGCCAGGACATATGCATGCTGGCACTTGGCTTGCTTTCTCCTTTTATTTAGTCAAGGAAGCTAGCTCATGGAATGGTGCCACAATTAAGATAGGTCTTTCAGGACTGGGCCAATTGCTTAGCAGTTATGAACACCTGCTGCTCTTCCAGAGCTCACAGCCACTTGAAATTCCAGTTTCAGGGAATCTGACACCATCTTCTGACCTCTGTGGACACACACACACACACACACACACACACACACACAGAGAGAGAGAGAGAGAGAGAGAGAGAGAGAGAGAGAGAGAGAGAGAGACCAATGAATGTAAATATTTGGAAACAAGACAATAAACTTAAGACAAACCCTAATAATATCCAGAAAGCAACTAAATCTACATAATACCCCAACAGCAATCCACAAAGCTTGTCTCCTAGGTGATTCCAGGTCCAGTCAGGTTAACAATCATTGTCAACTATGACAATACTTTATCTTTATCTCACACTATGATAACAATATGGGTTGGTGAGAATCCTGTCCCTTGAATTGTTGTAATGATATAAAGTTGGTCTAACAGAGGTGGTCAACAATAATACAGACCTTAGATTATTAATCCTGGATTAAAATAATTGGATTTTGGGACCGAAGAGGCAGCTAAGCAGTTAAGAGTACTGACTACTCTTCCAGAGGACCTGGATTCCATTCACAATACATCCCATTCACATGGTAGCTCATAGGTATCTGTAATTCCAATCACATGGGATCTGATGTCACAGGCCCTCTCTTGGCCTCCCTGGATGGCAGGTATCTATCTATCTGTCTATCTATCTATCTATCTATCTATCTATCTATCTATCTATCTCTATATCTATATCTATGGCACACAGATATACATGCAGATAAAATACCTATACACATAAAATATATTTAAAATATAATAATAATTTGACTTTTTCTGGTGTTTCAAACAGATACCAGAGTGGAACTCAGTCCCCAGTTACTGTGAACTGCCTTTCTCTGTTCTTCTCTAGACAGCTGGGAACACCATTTCAATTCTCATCTCAATTATGATGTTCTGCTTTTACCTTACTTATCTGAAATGTTTTCCCCCTTTTAGCTCTTTCTGATTTGGAAATGGCAGCACAATCTGTTATTTTTATTTTCGGAGGCTATGATGCCACAAGCACCTCAATTTCCTTTATAATGTATGAATTGGCCACTCACCCTGATGTGCAAAAGAAACTTCAGGATGAAATTGACAGAGCTCTTCCCAATAAGGTGAGTAGATGGTACCCAGAGAAGGAGGGCAGAGGTAAAGGACTAACAAGAACATGTCTCACTTGCAATGAGAATTTTTACAGAGAGCCATACAATGGTTCTTCCACCCAGGAAGAGTCTAAAAGAGAAAGAAAAGGAGGGACATAAGAAATGAATATGACACATAAATACACAATCTTTGATAGAGAACTGGTTCTGGTGGGTTTGTTACATATAATGACAATATAGCCAGGTAGAAGATACCCAGGAAACCTGTATAACTCTTAAGAATAAGCACAAAGACACAAGTGCCTAGACAGTTATGCTTGCTGATATCTGTGGGGTGCTGTCCTGGCTATCTAAGGTGTGCTAGCCTGGCCTTCATTGATCTCAGCAGGCTAAAAAGACATTACTCTTAATGGCTCTGCTATTCAGTACAAATAGCATAGCTTTTATGTGTGTGATGTACATGAGTTGAACTAAGACTTTTTCCCCCATGATTGGTAATAGCATAGATGATGTATCAGACTATTTCCTGTCTGAAGCCTTGAGTGCTAGCTAACATCACTTTAATAGTTTCTTTGAGTATCAGCACCCTCTGCTGACAATAGCCTTTTTTACAGTCAGTGTGCTGGACAGTTTCTCTCATCCTCTTGGGAGTCTTCAGATTAAACACTTAGAATTGGCTAATGTTGGATATTAGCCCTCTGTCAGATGTGGGGTTGGTGAAGATTTTTTCCCACTTTGTTGGTTGCTGGTTTGTCCTTCTGATGGTGTCCTTTGCCTTACAGAAACTTTGTAATTTTAAGAGGTCCCATTTGTCAATTCTTGATCTTAGAGCATAAGCTATTGGTGTTCTGTTCAGGAACTTTCCCCCTGTGCCCATGTCCTCCAGGGTCTTCCCAAGTTTCTTTTCTAATAGTTTTCAGTGTGTCTGGTTTTATGTGGAGGTCCTTGATCCACTTGGAGTTGATCTTAATACAAGGAGATAAGAATGGGTCGATTCGCATTCTTCTGCATGTTGACCTCCAGTTAAACCAGCACCATTTGTTGAAAAGGCTATCTTTTTTTCCACTGGATGGTTGTGGCTCCTTTATCAAAGATCAAATGACCATAAGTCTGTGGGTTCATTTCTGGGTCTTCAATCCTATTCCATTGATCTACCTGCCTGTTGCTGTACCAATACCGTGCAGTTTTTAACACAATTGCTCTGTAGTACTGCTTGAGGTCAGGGATATTGATTTCCCCAGAAGTCCTTTTATTGTTGAGAATAGTTTTAGCTATCCTGGGTTTTTTGTTATTCAAGATGAATTTGAGAATTGCTCTTTCTAGATCTATGAAGAATTGATTTGGGATTTTGATGGGGATTGCATTGAATCTGTAGATTGCTTTTGGCAAGATGGCCATTTTTACTATATTGATTCTGCCAATCCAGGAGTAAGAAATATTTTTCCATCTTCTGAGGTCAATATATACAAAGAACTCAAGAAGTTAGACCCCAAAGAACCAAATAACCCTATCAAAAATGGGGTACAGAGCTAAACAAAGAATTTTCACCAGAAGAAATTCAAATGGCCAAGAAACACCTTAAGAGATGTTCAACATCATTAGTCATCAGGGAAATGCAAATCAAAACAACCCTGAGATTCCACCTCACACCAGTCAGAATGGCTAAGATTAAAAACTCAAGAGACAACAAGTGCTGGAGAGGATGTGAAGAAAGAGGAACACTCCTCCACTGTTGGTGGGATTACAAAATGGTAAAACCGCTCTGGAAATCAGTTTGGCAGTTCCTCAGAAAATTGGGCATGTCACTTCCAGAAGACCCTGGCATACCACTCCTGGGCATATACCCAGAGGATTCCCCTGCATACAATAAAGACACATGCTCCACAATGTTCATAGCAGCCTTGTTTATAATAGGCAGAAGTTGGAAGGAGCCCAGATATCCCTCAAAGGAGGAATGGATACAGAAAATGTGGTATATTTATACAATGGAATACTACTCAGCAATTAAAAATAATGAATTCATGCAATTTGTAGGCAAATGGTTAGATCCGGAAAATATCATCCTAAGCGAGTTAACCCAATCACAAAAGAATACACAAGAAATGCAATCACTGATAAGTGGATATTAATGAGCCCAGAAGCCCTAAATTCTCAAGGCACAATTAGCAGGTCAAATGATTCCCAAGAAGAAGAAAGGAGAGGACCCTGGGCCTGAAAAGATTGGATCCAGTTTTGTAGATCCAGAACAGAGAAATGGTGGGGGGGGGTGATTGGGGAATGGTTGGGGGGAGAGGACTTATAGGACATATGGTGGGGGGGGACTGAGAAAGGGGAAAGCCTTTGTAATGTAAACAAAGAATATAGAAAATTTAAAAAATTAAAAAAAATTTAAAAAAAAAGAATTGGCTAATGTCCAACCCTAGCTGTGTGGGAATGCATTCATTGATATAGCTAGTGATGAAGAAGCCAAGGGATGAACCAGTGTCTCCAGCTCCAAAGCCAACTATCTATTGTTGTTGTTGTTGTTTTATTTACTCTGTGTGTGCATAAGTGTCCATGCCACAGCACATGTGTGGAGGTCAGAGAATAACTTTCAGGAGTCGGGTCTCTCTACAATTTTATTGTGAGGGACCAAATTCAGACCATCAGACTTGGCAGCAAATACCTTTATTCCTTGACTCATCTCACAAGTCTTCTAAACCAAACTCTAAATCTCTACAGGAGTCTTTTGAATGTCGCTCAAGGTAAGAGACATAATAATTCCCATACCGTCTCCATCTCCTTGCTCGACTGGGAGGTTTGGAATTGTGAAGTTACTTGGGACTCATGTGGCTGTTCTGACAGAGTAGGGCAAACTGCATCTCCTCCAGAATTCATCATCAGGCCTGGAAGCAACAACTGCTATGCTCGTCCAGCTACCAAGGACACTGTTGGGCATGGTTTCTGGTCCCCATTGGAAATGGCTTTAAACATTTTAAAATGTATACCCTTTTAAAAGTTGGCGCACAAAGCAATGCGGGTCACTGGGCCATTCTCATATGCACTGCATTAAAGCTGAGTCATGTTCATCCTCCTCCCACTTTGCCCTCCCTGACCTCTCTTACCAGGATTCTCCCTTTCCCCAAATTGTAAGTGGATCTGTTTTCATTTCACATCTCTCTCTCTCTCTCTCTCTCTCTCTCTCTATATATATATATATATATATATATATATATATATATGTATGTATTTCCCTGTCTTTCTGCTCCCTCTCTCCCTTCTTGCCTTCCTCTCTTCCTTTCCTCCATACTCCTTTTGATCCTGGTTTGCCTTACTTAACTTAATGATCTCTACGTGCACCTGTTTCCAGAAAACTTTATGCTTTCATATCTGTGTAGTCAAGAAACATTCTGTTATGTGCAAGCACCTCTTTTGCTTTACCCATTCATTCATCTCTACTTGGACACCAAATTCAGTTACATTTCTTAGCTATTGTGAATAGTGAGACAATAAACAGAGGCTCACTGAAATCAATGTTGCATTAACAAAGAGTCTTCTAAATACACTGGCATCAACGTGGTTTTGACCTAGAGCCTTCTAAATATGCACTAAGGGGGTCCCAGTTAACACTAATTGTCACCTTGAATAACCTAGATTCACCAAAAGAGTCTGTGTCTTGTGGTTGTACCCAATTTTCTGGCCCTGTTGGTGGGTTAATTTACAACAATAAGTTCTCTGAGTCTTACTGAATGACCATGGGACTCTATCAGTGAGGCCATTGTTATCTCATTTTAAGAGGTGGGAGCTTCTCTTGAAGGTGGGGCTGCAGTCTTTCAGTCAGATCCTCTTTTTTTCTCTTCCCTTGGGCTTCTAACTTATCCCAACACTTCCTTTGTGTGTTTATGAAGTTCTTCTCTCTTCCTTTCTCTGGAAAGGGTGTTTTTTCTCCATTGGAATCTCTTCTTTCAGCAGATCACAATGGGGCAGCACCTAGTCTCTCATCTTACCCAGAATCCTTCATTATACCTATCACTAAACCAATCCGGTATGAAATCAAAGGAGCTATCAAGATGTGGTGTTGTCATTGTCAACCTGGTTGGACCGGGAGTAGAAAGTTTGTTTTTGCAACAGCGTATTTCCTTGGTGTCAGCTGATAGTCTATGGATATATGACCACTTTGTCTGTGTGTCATAATATATTGGTCATATATACTCACAGGGAAAAAAGAAATCAGAGCATTAGATTGCTGAGCAGAGCAGGGTGGTGGGGATCTGGACATAGGAGTGTCCTAACAACTCCAATATTTATAGTTATAACTCATATCCAATCATCATAGGTATATAATGATTTACCAAGACTAAACTTTTCCACAAATTGAGGTTAGACCTTAGAGCTTCTGAAGATCAAATCCAAGACTCATCTGGGAATATCTGTGTCCTTTTCCTAGGCTCCTGTCACTTATGATGCCCTAATGGACATGCAATATCTGGACATGGTGGTGAATGAAAGTCTGAGATTGTACCCAATTGCTAGCAGGTTAGAGAGGGTCTCAAAAAAAGATGTGGAAATCAATGGAGTGTTCATTCCCAAAGGGACTGTAGTTTCAATACCAATCTATCCTCTTCATCGGAACCCTGAGTACTGGCCACAGCCTGAGGAATTCCACCCTGAAAGGTATGGAGATATTGGAAAGGTGTTTCCACCATGAACAAGGCAAATTAAATACATAACATCTGTTTATTTTGCTGTTCCATGCTGTGAAGATATACTGTCATGGATTGAATAGGCTTAGTCCCCATAGATTCATGTCTTTGAATGATTGCCCCATGAGGAGTGGCACTATTAGGAGGTATGTGCTTTTAGAATAGTTGTGGTCTTGGAGAAAATGTGTCACTGTAGGTGTGGGCTTTGAGTTCTTATGTTCAAGAACCACCCAGTGAGAGAGAGACTCTCCTGCTGACTTCCTGCAGAAGCAAGTCATCTGGCTGCCTAGATCAAGATGTAGAACTCTTGACTACTCCAGCCCCAAGTCTGCCTGTGTAATATCATACTTCCCACAATGATGATAATGAGCTGACCCTCTGAAACTGTAAGCCAGGACCAATTAAATGCTTTCCTTTATAAGAGGTACCATGGTCATGGTGTATATTCACAGCAATAAAAACACTAAGACAGATCTCATGACCAAGGCAACTATTATGAAAGAAAACATTTAACTAGAAACTTGCTTACAGTTTCAGGGGTTTAGTCCATATCATCATGGTAGGGAACATGGTGGCATGCAGGCAGGTGCTGTGACAGTAACTGGGAGCTACATCCTGACCCATAGGCAAAGAAAGAGACTCTGGACTAGCATGGGCTTTTGAAACCTTAAAACCCTCCTCCAGTGACATATATCTTCCAATAAGGCCACACCTCCTAATCCTTCTAATCCTTTCAAATAGTGCCTCTCCTAGGTGACTAAGCAATCAAATATAGGGGCCATTATTATACAAACCACCACATTTTACTTCCTGATCCCCACAGGTTTGTAGCCATATTATAATGCAAAAAATGGCATTCAGTTCAACTTCAGAAGTCCCCTTAGTCTATCACAGTCTCAACACTGTTTAAAAGTGCACAATTCAAAGTCTCCTCTGAGATTCAAAGCAATCTCTTAACTATAATCCCCTGTAAAATAAAAATAAAAACCAAATCACATAACTTCCAACATACAATGGTATAGGATATGCATTACCATTCCAAAAGGGAAGAAAGGGATCACAGTGAGGAAATATTGTACAAAAGTGAAATCAAACCACAGCAGAACAAACTCCAAGTTCTCTACATTCAAGACTAATGTCAAGGTACTCTTCAGCTCTCCAACTCCTTTCAGCTTTGTTGGCTGCAACACATGTCTCTCTATTGGGCTGGTTCTATACTTGGTCTTTATCTTTCCTTAGCAGGTATCCTGAGACTCTGGAATCTCTAGCATCTTGGCATCTCCAGTGAACTTCAGGCTTCACCTTCACAGCTTCACACAATGGTCTCTCTGAGCCTCCATGCAGGGTTATCCTTGTTATATGTCTGGCCTCTTTATTGGAACTTTACTGGAGGGAAATTTTATAATCCCTTTCCTGTACTCTTGACTATAAAGCCAGAACCATTTGTCTGAAGCTGCCAAGTTCTGCTACTTGATGCAGCTAGAACTTGCCCCCTCCTTCAATTACATCTACACCATCGTTTTATTGTAGAAGATTTCCTTCACTGCTGAAGCTTGCCTATAATTCCTTCTCAGAAGTTGAAAACCTAGCTGACTGGGGTCTGTTTATTTTCTTGAGCACAGGACGTGGCCCTATAGAACTTCCTGGTGTCCCCTTTCTTCTCAAACTGTACACTTTCCATTTTTCCTTATTCAGTCTGCTTCTTTTCATTATAGAACTATATAAGAGTGAACACTAATAAACACACGACAAAGTCAGTACTAAGCTGTCTTGAAATCTCCTCTGCCAACACCATTAATCCAAAAATCTTCAATTTAGCTTCAGACAGATTTTTTTTGTACAAGGGAAAAAGCAGACCATTCTTTTGATGAAATATCACAGGACTGACTTCTAGGACTGTTACTAAGATTCTTCCCCTCTGACAATTCTTAAACAAGGCTGTCACAGTTCATACCTCTCTCAGCAGCATTCTCCATGCTCCAACTAAGAATCTGGCCCATTAAACCCTGCTTAAAGAAGCCAAAGACAGCCGGGCGGTGGTGGTGCACACCTGTAATCCCAGCACTATGGGAGGCAGAGGCAGGTGGATTTCTGAGTTTGAGGCCAGCCTGGTCTACAAAGTGAGTTCCAGGACAGCCAGGGCTATACAGAGAAACCCTGTCTCGAAAAAACCAAAAAAAAAAAAAAAAGCCAAAGACTTTTCTAGTCCAAAGTCCCAAGTGCTTTTATGTTCCTCCAACAAACAGCATGGTCAGACTTGTCACAGTGGTACCCCAGTCCCTTGCACCAACTTCTGTCTTTGTCACTGTTCTATTGCTGTAAAGGGACACAATTGGTCAACTATTATGAAAGTAAGCATTTAATTGAAGACTTATTTACAGTTTCATAGGATTTTTTTTTTGTTATCATCATGGCAGGAAGCATGGTGGCATATAGGTTGGCACTGCAGCAGTAACTAAGAGATACATCTTATCCTGATCGATAGGGAGGCAGAGACAGAGAGAGACAGAGAGAGACAGAGACAGAGAGACACAGAGACACAGAGAGACATAGAGTGAGACAGAGAAAGAAATTATAGGCTTGGCATGGACTTATTTATTTGTTTGTTTGTTTATTATTGAAGATAATCTTTATTTACATTACAAATGCTAAAACATTTCCTGGTTTTCCCCCTCCTCAAAAACTCCCAGCCCCTCCTCCCACCCCTGCCACTCCACCTGACCCACTCCCACCTCTCCCCACCTCAAATTCCCCTTGTTGAGGAATCTATTGAGCCTCCACCTGACCAAGGACCACTCCACCCACTGATGCCTGACAAGGCATTTCTCTGCAACATTTTTGGCTGGACCCATGTGTACCCCTTAGTTGATGGTTTAGTCCCTGGGAATCCTGGGGCATCTAGGAGGCTGACATCATTGTTCTAACCATGGGGCTGTAAACCCCTTCAGCTCCTCCAGACCACCCTCCAACTTCTCCATTGGGGACCCCACGCTCAGTCCAATGGTTGGCTGCTAGCATCTGGCATGGACTTTTAAAATCACAAAACCCATCCCCAGTGACACACTTCCTCCCACAAGGCTATGCCTTCTAATCCTTCTAATCTTTACAAATAGTGCCACTCCCATGTGACTAAGCACTGAAATATGGGAGCCATTATTATTCAAGCCACTACAATGCCTCTTACAGGAAGTCACATATATGTGATTTTATACCCCTTGGCATCTTTATATATTTTTGGAATTATAATGTGTGTGTGTGTGTGTGTGTGTGTGTGTGTGTGTGAGAGAGAGAGAGAGAGAGAGAGAGAGAGAGAGAGAGAGAGAGAGAGAGAAAGAGAGAGAGACTCAAAGCCAGAAGACAGGTCTCCTAGAACTCAATTTACAAGAGATTGTGAACTGCCTAGTATGGGTTCTAAGGACCAAACTCATGTCCTTTGGAAGAGCAGTGAACTCTCTTGATCACAATCTCTCCAGACCCTGGAATTAAAACTTTTAAAATTCTAAACTGTTAGTTATTATTGAAATTGCACAAATATACCACTCAGAGTGCCTGAGTATTAACATTAACCTCATTAATAAAGTAATACCTATCCTTATAGCTGCACATATTTTGGTGCACATAGAGACTTAGAAAAGATGATGCAGCATCATTCCAGCTACATTTTGAGTTACTGTTTACTTAAAGTAAATCACAAGCAATCTGCTATTTCATAGTATGTATGTCTTCCTGGGTCACTCTATTCTGCTATAATCTCATGAAGCACTACCTAATTTTAGAAATGAGTGTTCATTTTCTTTCAAGCATGCTTACCTCCCTAAATTTATCACTAGCTTTAGAGGATTTTTCAAGATTTGTGTCAAGAAGGGGTGTGCCTGCCACAGCATGTGCTTGGATGTCATAGGACAACTTTGGGGAGTTGTTTTACCCTTCTCTCATGTGGGTCCTAAGGATAGAACTCACATTATAATGCTTGGCAGCATGCTCCTTTATCCACTGAGCCATCTCATTGGCCCAATCATGAGCTCCAGGAAAACGTTCTCTCATCCATTTGACAAGAAACCTCCTCCTGGGTCCTCACGTGTAGATATAACAGCACAAATAGAGGTCTGGAAGGTGGAGACAATAGAAATCATACAGACTCCAGTCCTGTCTTGAGCTGCCATCCTGGGCTAGTTTCTGCAGAGTCTCCATGAAAGCCTGAGTCACCTCTGAGTATGAGATATTCCTTCTTGGAAAGGCCTTGAACATTCTTGTTATATTCAAGGTCAGGGATCAGGCATGTTTTCAGTTTAAAAAGGGATTGTTTTACCCTACTGTGTTGGAGAAAAAAACCAAGAATAAAATTTAAGACTGGCTTGAGGGAGAGTGAGTTGGGTACCCAAACTTCATAGGCCTGTTCATTGTGCCTTGTGTCTAGGCCTTGTCTTATTGGCAGTGTTGGCCCTAGTGCTGTGATTATGTCTGAACATTGAACATATGGAAGGGATCTATCAGAGTTGATTGATTTTTCTGCTCTCTTGACCATAAAATCTATGGGTTTTCCCCAGTCTCAATACTTTGACTCCTGTAGGTCACAGCCTGTCACTTTACTTTTCTTTGACCCATACAATCATCAAACAGTATGTGCAGATGATTATCAGGATTGAATCAGTCAATGAAAAACCTCAGTAAATATGTAGAATATTTGACCTGTAGTTCAGTGTTCTATAGGTTATATGTCCGTATGATTTTTTTTGTGTAGAGGGGATCCAGGTGTGTGTATAGGTATGTAGGGACACACACACACACACACACACACACACACACACACGCACACATATGTGCACACACATGTGTGCACAAATGTGCGCGCGAGCGTGTGTGTGTGTGTGTGTGTGTGTGTGTGTGTGTGTGTTGGAGGAACATATATATGTAGATGTACATGCACAATTGGACGAACATACGCATTGTTATATCTGAGGTCTGGAGCAAACCTCAAATGCCACTCTCCAGGTAACCTCCATCTGTTGTTTGTTGTTTGTGACATGACCTCTCATTGACCTAGGATTTCACTTCATGGAGTAGGGTCGCTGGATAGTGCACTCCAGGGTTCTAATCATCCCCACCTCCCAGCTTGTCACTGTGAAAGACACAATACCATGACCACCATTCTGTGGAGGTTCGTGGGATCAAACCCAGGTCTTTACCTTTGCCAGACAGATACTTTCCTGCACGAGCCAATTTCCAAACCATATAATTATTATAATGAACGTCTTGTGTCCACTGGGTGAACTCCCTGTCCACACACAACCTGATTTGTCCACACTCCCATGTTATTTTATAGCATAGCTCATGTAAATATTTCATTTTCTCTCCAAAATATGAAAACAGTTTAAAAACATCAATTAGTCCTATTCTTCTCACTTTTTCAGGACCACTTATTTTCATTTATATACTCAAATAATAAAAAAAAACAAATTTGAATAAATTCAGCTCAAAGTGTTCAGTAGATCATTTTTAGCTTCATGGAGAAGGTAGACATGAAATTCATACATGAAGCTAAAATAGAGACTTGCCCCAGAAAATTATTTGGCTTTAGCTATTCTATAGAGGAGGAGGGAGAAAGAAAAAAAATTCTGAGAAAGAGGAGAGAGAGAGAGAGAGAGAGAGAGAGAGAGAGAGAGAGAGAGACAAAGAGACAGAGAGAGAGGAAGAAGAAATTGAGGAAAACACAGATGAGCAGAACTACAAAGAAAGGAAAGAAATGAGAGGGCAGGTTAGCAGTGGGATGGAGGGGAAATTAGCATTCCCTATAGTAACTGAATTTCTTCATGTCACTAAGTGTGAAGCAGAAACCTACTTTGCCTTCATTTATCCAATCCCAATGTGACTTTCAGAGCAGAACATATCAACATTCTGGATGGGATTGTGTGTGTGTGTGTGTGTGTGTGTGTGTGTGTGTGTTTAAGGATGTGTTTTCCCTTAGCTCACAGGTTTTTAGTCAGGTACCTGCAGCAAGGATTCAGCTACAAGCCCACAAATATATGCTGTGTCATCCTGGTTGGGGTGAACTCCAAACATGCAGATTTTGGGGTCCCTATGTTTCATCACCTCATTTTCATCCCTTCTTTGGCTCAAGGTTCAGCAAGGAGAACAAGGGCAACATTGATCCATATATATACCTGCCCTTTGGGAACGGACCCAGGAACTGCCTTGGCATGAGGTTTTCTCTCATCAGCATGAAACTTGCTGTCATAGGAGTCCTGCAGAACTTCACTGTCCAGCCTTGTGAGGAGACACAGGTGAGGCAAGAAATGTCAACGGATAACATTTCCACTTTATACACACACACACACACACACACACACACACAGAGCTTTACATGTGGAAAATAAAGTGCTTGGCTTTGCTACTTTTCTTTTGCTGTGATTTAAAAAAAATCCATGAACAATGCAACTTATTTTTTTTTAAGTGTTTAATTGGGCTTATGGTTACAGAACACTAAAGTCCATGGTGATAGGGTGAAGACATGGTGACAGCAACAGATGAGAATTCAGAGAGGGGGGATTGAGAATTAATGATACCAGCCTTTTGAAACCTCAAAGCCCACCCCCAGTGATACACCACCTCCATCAAAACCTCTCTCTCTCTTCCTCATCTTTTCCCAAACAGTACCACCAACTGGGACCCAAGAATCCAAACATAAACCCTTGGGAGCCATTCTCATCGAAACCACCACAATGCACCTTAACCTTTTAATAATGCATGTGTAGTCTTATATGAACTTTAAGATCCTGAGCTGACCTTAAACCTGAGCTCAGGTTTCCTCCCTGAACTGTGTCTGAGATAAAGATAAAACAAGGAATTCATTTAGAGTCAGTCCAAATGGGTGGGACAAGGCTATACAAAAATCTCCTTGAAATTAAGTCCAAGTTAACTGGAGATGGGGAGAGGTTGTATACAAAGCATACATTAATCATTTTATTTTGGTTTGTGAATGGGAGACATAAGTAGGACTTAAGAGAACTTGTCATGGGTTCCCAATTACTGGCTGTGCTTTAGAACTACTGTAAAGCCTTCACAATGTCTGGTCAAATAAGATACACTGAAATAATTCACCACAAGTGTGGCTTTAAAACATACACCTTACTTCTCCTGCAAACCCAACGTTGAGAATCATTGATATGACAGATTGTGACATGATATCAAGCGCTTCAGGTGTACAAGCCATCCTGGCCATTTGATCCTACATTTCAGGACTTCTGCTCAGGCAAAAATAACTTCCTTTTTCTACATTCATAATAAGTCTCTGTTTCTGATTTTATCTTCCTCTTTACTCTTGTAAATCCAGATCAAATCAATACTTAAAAGACTCAAATAAACATTCCCAATCATAATCAGGGTTCATTTATTCCATTTCTGTTACTGGTTATTGCCAAAGTGTCTCAGACTCACCAGAAGCCCAAATAATGGCATGGAGATATTTTTATTAATTATGAAAGCTTAGATTTAGCTTAGGCTTGTTCCCAACAAGCTCTTATACTTAAATTAACCAGCTTATACAAATCTACCACTTGGTCCATTGACTCCTGAGTATCTAGCACCGGCTCTTTCCTCCTCATTCTGGCTGGTGAATCCTCTCACCTGATTCTTTCCCAGCATGCATATCTCTGCCCAGGAAGCCCACCTATTCTTTCCTGGTTTGTTATAGGCCACCAGCTCTTTATTTAAACAATCAGAAGATGTTGGATGGAGTGTATAAAAATATGATTTCGCCATAAGAATAGTAATACCAAAGTGCAACCTGTAATCTGTGCTGGCACAGAGATCAGGATTAGAATAATTCAAAAACAACCTTTATAGTGCACAAAAGGATCAGCTCAACACTTGTTTCACACAACTCTTCATCATTGAAGTAAATACTTTTTCTCTAAACCATCCAGTTTAGTTCTCTGAATCTTCCTTGATTTGAAGAATATACCATCCCTTACATAAAGTATTCGTCGTGCTTTGCTGCATATATATATATGTATATATGTATATATACATATACATATACATATACATATACATATACATATACATATATCCTTCAGTGTATTTTAGAGAGTGGTTGCCAGTTTCTTTTCTTTTTCTTTTTCTTTTCTTTTTGTTTGTTTGTTTGTTTTGTTTGTTTTTATCAAGACAGAGTTTCTCTGTGTAGCACTGCCTGTCCTGGAACTCACTCTGTAGACCAGGCTGGTCTTGAACTCAGAAATCCACCTGCCTCTGCCTTCCGAGTGCTGGGATTATAGGCATGCACCACCACCGCCTGGCTTTGGTTGCCAGTTCCTTAAGAGTTCTTAAAACATTTTATTTAAAAATTTTTAACTATTATCTTTACATGTGTCTTTAGATAACATGCATACAAACAATGTTATTATTCTAACAGAATGTTAGAATAGTGAGATAGGATATGTAGAATGTTGAAGCATCTTTCCTGAAGAACTTAAAGACCAATATCTCATTTCAAAAAGATGTATTGTCTTTTTTCTCATTAATGGGTGTGGTGGTTTGAATATGAATGGCCCTCACACACAGGCTCATATATTTGAATGCTTATTGGGAGTGGCACTATTTGGGAAGACAGATGTGTGGCTTTGTTGACAGAAGTATATCACTTGGTAAAGATTTTGAGGCTTCAAAACTCCACACTAGGTCCAGTGTTGTTGCTTTCTCTGTTTGTGGGTCAAAATACAGCTCTCAGCTCCTTCTCTAGCACCATGCCTGCCGGCTTATTGCCATGCTCCTCTTCAACATGATGAGAATGAACTGAGCCTCTGAAACTGTAAGCAAGCCCTCAATCAGAGATGCCATGGTCCTGGTGTCTCTTCACAGGATTAGAACAGTGACTAAGACAATGGGGATGCTATATATATATCACTGTCTGATGGTTATGTTTCAACACACATGTATGAAATATATAGTGCTTTCCTGTTCTGTTGCCTTTTTTCAAGGAAGATCATGAGGACTTTAGTGGCCTGTGGCTGTAGTGTGGCTGTCCTGTAAGACTGTGCAGCAGTTTTTTAGATGAGTATATGGACAAAGCATTTATTTTGAATCTAAGCAGGACTTGGGGACACCTGACAAACTTTAGTCACCCACAGTCTGACATCCCTCCCACATGACAATTATTTTCCTTGTACTGAGATCAAATTGCTACAGAAGATGATTTCCCCCTCCAGACTGAAGCAACTGAGGCAAAATTATTATGAAAACATTGAATTACTCAGATCACCTTTCATACAACCCTTGGAAGCTAAAATAACAAGGGCCAAAGCTTCCTGGAGTCCTTGCCCACCACCAAACTGAGTGGGCACACTGTGTATACCCAGGCACTTTGGTAGCTGAGCCCCCTCCCCCACAAGAGGGGGTTACCAATTGCGATACCTGCACAGGATTACCTTATGCTTCAACAAAGTTAAAATTAACTTTATATGGCCTTCAAAATCCATTTTCCGTATATTTAAGGAATGATCAAAAATTTTAACAAGTCCTTTCCACTTAAAATTCAAGTCACAATTGGGGAACAGATGGGGGGGAGAGGAACTATGGGAACTATGGTGGGTGGGAACTGGGAAAGGGGAAAGCCTTTGGAATGTAAACATAGAATATAGAAAATAAAAAAAAGTAAAAAAAAAAAAACAAAAACAAAAACAAAAACAAAAATTCAAGTCACTAAAGATCCCAAGCCAATATCACGCTTCCTTGGCTCTGTATACACAGTAAGTATTCAATAAATACTTTCCTATATAAAAATAGAGAAGGGATTTTACTATCCAGCAAATATAAGCAAATCCAGTATATATAGGCATAATGAACTCAGGATAGATGGCTGATATAGATGACTCAAATCATTATATTACACATGATGATATGCAGTGTATTGTGTGTATGAAACATCATGGTTCTTAATGTATCTGTTGTCCTTGCTTTTGCCCTTGCTGGTGGTTCACTCACTGCTTCTCATTATGATTGTTCAACTACTGCAGATCCCCATGAAGTTCAGCAGGCAACCGATTTTCCAACCTGAAAAACCCATCACCCTAAAGATTGTGTCAAGAGATAAACCCAGAACTGGACAGTGAATTTCCCTCAGGAACCATGTTATATTCTTCAAGGAGACTGGGTCACAGAGCATCAGAGAATTTAATTAACCTTAGAATAAGACCAACATAATGTGGGTGTAATCAAGTTTCCATGATGACTGAGTATAGTGGCTCTGCAGTGTATCATCTATTATGTGATTCAAAGGCAATTATTTAACTCAATGGTAGATGCAGAGGTTCATCTACTGATTCTAGTGGGACCATCTACACTGATTCCAGTTAGTTTCATCAATCCTGAATTCTAACTACAGTAACTATTTCGTTATAATTCTACTAATAGAAACCATTGTATTGACTGTTAGTAAATGTGTATCAAATTTTCTCCTTGAAAAAAATGTATGATATTAAGAATATAAAAAATTATAACTTTCAAAATGTGTGATGTTCTTTTGTCACAAAACCACTGGTAAAACCACTGAAACAATAAAACAAGACACTAATCCTTTCTAACCACACTTATGTGAGCTAGTATGGGATGCCCATATGACTCTAAAAGTTTGGTGATGTTGACCCATTTTGATTTGACACATTTCTTGAGAAATGTATCCATAGTTTAATTCTGCCACATTTGAAGGGTTTATAACATAGCTCACATGAAACCTTGTTCTTAGGATTGATGTAGTATTATCTTCCTCACTTCTCACATCTCTGAATGTCCATGTTTTTGTAGACTTCTTTGGAGTTTATGGTTCTTAGTCTTGTCAACTTTAGAGAATATAGAGTCATCTGGGAGGGATATGGGTCTCCAGGCATGCTTCTGAAGGATTTTTTGATTGATTTGATTAAGGTGTGAACACCTACCCACTGTGGGTGGTACCATATGGGATCTAGGACTATGTAAGTAGACAAAGGAAGTTGAGCATCAGCAAGCATCCATTGCTCTGCCTCCTGATTGTGGATTCCACATGGCCAGTCTTCAGGTTACTGCCACCCTGACTTCTCCAAGATGAACTCTCCCAGAGAATTGTGAGGCAGAGTCACCTATTTCTTTCCTAATTTGGTTTTGTCACAGTATTTATCACAGTAACAGGACAAGAAATGAAGATTGAATACATTATGTGCTCCTCACTGTCCTACAACAGGGACAATAAAATAAAAATGGCTGACTGAACCCAGGCCATGCCTGCCTCCCAGTGTAGTGCAGGTAAGACACCTAAACTGCCTGCCTCTCCACCTCAAACCCCCTTCTAGCCCACCATTCAAAGATAGGGGGGAAAGATGGTAAATAGGACAAGGGGATGTAGACCTGTTTAGAAGTAGTTCTTTGTGAGCAATTCCAATATCCATTTGTCAGAATACCAGGACAGTTTTCAGTAGTGTTAGGATACCAAACAAAAATCATCAGCAGTTACATGATCCAGCAGAAACTACCAGGCTTCCAGTAAATTGAGTCAGTGGGAATGACCAGAACCAGCCAGGGCACCAGAAGTTCTCTGCCATGCCTTTCTCAAACAAAGTGATGATCAGCAAAGACAAAGATACAAGACCAGTGAATACTTTCTCCAAACATCACATGTCCTTTCATGGGTCTTCTCTCAGCAAAACACCAGGTGAATCTGCCTGACTATGTTAGTTTATAATGCCTGACATATCCAGCAACTTCCACTTCACCAGTGGTTCACAAGTTTCATTTAAAAAAATATTTTGGGTAGGATAAATTGGTTAGAGTGATCATCTGACAACTAGATTCCAATCAACCCTATAAAAAGCCAGAAAAGTTGGTGTATAGTTGTAATCTTAGTGGTAGAGAGACAAAAGCAGGGCCATCCCTGTGTTTGCTGGGTAGATAATCTTGCCAGTCAGTGAGTTCACTGAGAGTCCCTTTCTCAAACAGTAAAGTGGAGGTCCAGCAAGTTGGCTCAGTGAGTAAATTGCCAGCTGCCAAAACTTACATCTGTATTCAGTTCCAGGGCCCATTTGCTAAAAGGAGAGAAACAACAATAAGTTTCCTTATGACTTCTACACAAGCACTGAGATGTATGTACATTTGTGCACATACACACACCACAATGCAATCTTAAATAATAATTATAAAGTAGAGAGAGATTGGGGAAGACACACTGACATCAACCTCTGACATTAATACATATGCACACACATGTGAACATCTAACTACCTATATAAGCATATAACACACATACATATAAATCATGACAGAATGAATAGAAATATTTTCAAGCAATAGGAAAAGACAAGGAGGGCTAGTTCTCACCTGAACCAACAATCAAGACTGGATCTAAACCAAATCCACACATTGACTATGAAGGCCAGAAATTTAGTTTCTTGATATCTTGTGAACATGTTATCATTACAACCATGAAGACACAGAAGCCCAAAAGAAAATCAGTCAATATACCAGCAGGAATTGCCAGAGAATATGAACTGAGGAGCTTGTGATAATTGAGGGCTTCTAAGGAGGGGAGAGTCTGTTTTTCTCCAGGGATATAGCCCCAAGTTGTTGCCTCTGCTCCAGTAGATGGCCCAAAACTATGCATATAGGGGGAGCATTAATTATACCTAGAATGTTATAAACAGAAAAGAAGACAGGATACTGGGTGGAGGATTTGGTAGGGCATTCAAAGGTATTTAAGGGGAGAATAGATGATATATATGAAAAAATTGTGTACACATGAAATTCTCAAAGAATAAAAATTTTATATTAATTTAAAATGTTATGTTTCAGATTCTTCTTCTTTTAGATCTCTATGTTCTTAATATATCTAAAGACCTCAGGTCACTGGGTCATATTCACAGTACTAGAAGGGGCTGTACACAATACTGGATGAGAAAAGTAGTCATCATTCTCATCAAGCTGTGAACAATGTGTGCTACAATAATGACCCATCTGAAAGACATGCCCACTGGAGGAACTGTGGCACAAACATTATGGGAGTAACCAATCACTTTTTTCAGTTGAATTTCATGCCAACTCAATTACAGATACTGTCTATGAAGCCACAAATCTGTGACTAAATATGTTGTCAGTCCTAGGGAAAAAAAGCAACTACTATTAGCCTATTAAATGAATGCAACTATGAAAGGATTCCTAAGTATGCTCTATCCATAGAATAGTGCATTACCCAAACCCTCATTAGAGAAGCTTCTTCATGCACCATTCAGTAGTTAAGAAGAAGACCTACAATTTGTCAACAAAAAGCGATTTTGAAATGCTCAGCTCTAACTAGGTAGAATCATACATATTCTTGCAAGGTACAATAGAAAGCAGAAAGATTGTAAGAGCCAGAGGTAGTGGTTGACATTAGGGAAATAGCATTTCAGACACAGCATACAGATGTACATATGAACTCACAGAAACTGTTATAAAATCCACACGATATTCACAAACTCAAACCAGACAAAAGCCAAGTGGGGAGAAGCTCAAAGTCCTGCCCCATACTAAGGAGATATGGTCAGAGAGCTCCTGGGAGAGGAAAAGTCAGATTTTTCAATGGGGTGACACTGGGTGTATCAATTACACTCCAGTGCAGACCTCACACCAGAAATAGCTATCTAACACAAACAGTACTCCATAGTTTCTGTTTGGTTTTAAAACTGTGAGAGAATATAATGTTGGGTAGGAAAGAATAGAATCTAGGAAGAGTTGGGGAAAGTAATTACTATGATTAAAATTAAGCTCTCAAAAATATAAAAACAGTTTTAAAATTAGGATATTTAAAGAGGATTGGTATTTTTATTAAAATTTTGTATTAAATTATTTTTATTAAATTAGGATTTTTATTACTTATATTTTTGGTGTAACATTTATTGTTCCATACTGCAAGTAAATAATCTGATACCAATTCTACAATTAGAGTTGTCACAATAGTTCACCTTTTCATCAAAACTTATTGATCAAATTAAAGAGACATGGTTACTGTCAAGAGGGCTCAAAGGAATTTGATGGATATAACCAGATGTGGATGGGAATTGTCATATGGAACCAGTAAATTTCTTGTTCTATCACCGACTTGGTAATCTCCTTTATATTAGATGGTTCTTTATATTGGATGGTATAGACACTGAGAATCTCAATAGAAGTACTGACTCTTTATCTATGCATCTAGACCAGCCAATTAAGCTCCATCATCCTCTGGATTTTATACATTAGGTAAATTAGAAAGTCCAATGTTCTTACACACCATCTTGACAGCAGAACTCCTTAAGGTAAAGTGACACTCCAGTTATGACTGCATCCTATGGCATAACTTTTAGAACAATGGGTTCTGCTTGTTGAAGAACTGGATTGTTCACTTAATTTCAGAGGTATCTGCAACAAGTGTAGAAAAATATTGTGAAACAATAAGTGAGTCAACAACAACACCAGAAGAAAATAGAAAACAAGCAGTTGAGATAATAATGCTTTTGAGAAACAAAACAAAAAACAGCTAGATTTAACATTAAATACTTTGACTTCATTATTCTCCAAGTTGTGTCAATTGAGTGGTGAAAGTATGAATCCAAATATGCATTGGGTAAAAAATGAGTGAGACCTCAGATCCTGACGGTGCAGCAGCCCGCAGCCTCAGTCAGGGAGTCCCAGCCGCTTTCAATGGAGGAGAAGCCCGGCCAGCCACAGCCTCAGCACCATCACAGCCACCACCATCCGCACCATCACCCGCAGCAGCAGCAGCAGCAGTCGCACCACCACCACCATTATTATTTCTACAACCACAGCCACAACCACCACCACCACCACCATCACCAGCAGCCTCACCAATACCTGCAGCATGGAGCCGAGGGCAGCCCCAAGGCCCAGCCCAAGCCGCTGAAACATGAGCAGAAACACACCCTCCAGCAGCACCAGGAAACGCCGAAGAAGAAAACAGGCTATGGTGAAATAAATGGTAATGCTGGAGAAAGAGAAATATCTTTAAAGAACCTCAGTTCTGATGAAGCTACCAACCCTATTTCCAGGGTCCTCAATGGCAACCAGCAAGTTGTAGACACAAGCCTGAAGCAGACTGTAAAGACCAGCACCTTTGGAAAAGCAGGAATCAAAACCAAGAATTTTATTCAGAAAAACAGTATGGACAAAAAGAATGGGAAGTCTTATGAAAATAAATCTGGAGAGACCCAGGCTGTAGATAAGACCGATACTATAGCAATTCCAAATGGTGTTATAACAAATAGTTCAGGCTATATTACTAATGGCTATATGAGCAAAGGAGCAGATAATGATGGTAGTGGATCTGAGAGTGGATATACCACTCCTAAAAAAAGGAAAGCTAGGCGCAATAGTGCCAAGGGTTGTGAAAATCTTAATTTAGTGCAGGACAAAATAATGCAAGAGACTAGTGTCCCAGCATTAAAACAGGGACTTGAAACTTTAAAGCCTGACTATAGTGAACAAAAGGGAACTCGAGTAGATGGTTCGAAACCTATTTGGAAATATGAAACTGGACCTGGAGGAACAAGTCGTGGAAAACCTGCTAT
>OZ030028.1:39479821-39644821 GCA_964023405.1 Apodemus agrarius
TCCTTTGTAAGAACAGCAAGTGCTCTTAGCCACTGCACCATCTCATGAGACCCAGCAATCATCTTTTAAAATAATGAGTCTCAAAATGATATGTGAAATCAGAAATGAGCTTTTATCACCACACTCTGGGTAAACTATATTAGTATTTCAGAAATGACCAGGCATCATGAGTTTCTGGTTCATTTTTGAGACACACAGACCATGCTGGCTTCAAATTCTCTAAGTGGCCAAGAATTACTTGAAATTCTAATCCTCTAGTCTCTAACTCCTGAGTCCAGGAATTACAGGTATGTTCCACCACAGCTACTTCATGAAGTTATAAGGATAGGAACCAGAGACTTGTCCATGATAGGTAAGCATTTTGCCAACTGAGAATGATCCCAACCCCATATTTGGGTTTTAGAATTCCTTTGTAATTCTTTTTTTTTTATTTGTCTCATACACCAATTCTTTTTTTTTTAATTTTTTTTATTTTCTATATTCTATGTTTACATTCCAAAGGCTTTCTCCTTTCCCAGTTCCCACCCACCATAGTTCCCATAGTTCCTCTCCCCCCCCAACTGTTCCCCAATCATTCCCCCTCCCCCCAAGGTTTCTTTACTAAACTGGATGCAATCTTTACAGGCCCAGGGTCTTCTCCGTTCTTCTTCTTGGTAATCATTTGACTTGCTATTTGTGTCTTGAGTATTTAGGGCTTCTGGGCTCGTTAATATCCACTTATCAGTGATTGCATTTAATGTGCATTATTTTGTAATTGGGTTAATTCACTCAGGATGATATTTTCCAGGTCTAACCATTTACCTACAAATTGCATGAATTCATTATTTTTAATTGCTGAGTAGTATTCCATTGTATAAATATACCACATTTTCTGTATCCATTCCTCCTTTGAGGGATATTTGGGCTCCTTCCAGTTTCTGGCTATTATAAACAAGGCTGCTATAAACATAGTGAAGCATGTGTCCTTATTGCATGCAGGGGAATCCTCTGGGTATATGCCAAGGAGCGGTATGCAAGGGTCCTCTGGCAGTGACATGCCCAATTTTCTGAGGAACCGCCAAACTGATTTCCAGAGCGGTTTTACCATTTTGCAATCCCACCAACAGTGGAGGAGTGTTCCTCTTTCTCCACATCCTCGCCAGCATTTGTTGTCTCTTGAGTTTTTAATCTTAGCCATTCTGACTGGTGTGAGGTGGAATCTCAGGGTTGTTTTGATTTGCATTTCCCTGATGACTAATGATGTTGAACATCTTTTAAGGTGTTTCTCGGCCATCCGAATTTCTTCTGGTGAAAATTCTTTGTTTAGCTCTGTGCCCCATTTTTTGATAGGGTTATTTGTTTCTTTGCGGTCTAACTTCTTGAGTTCTTTGTATATATTGGATATTAGCCCTCTGTCGGATGTGGGGTTGGTGAAGATCTTTTCCCACTTTGTTGGTTGCCGTTTTGTCCTTCTGACAGTGTCCTTTGCTTTGCAGAAACTTTGTAATTTTATGAGGTCCCATTTGTCGATTCTTGATCTTAGAGCATAAGCTATTGGTGTTCTGTTCAGGAACTTTTCCCCTGTGCCCAAGTCCTCCAGGGTCTTCCCAAGTTTCTTTTCTAATAGTTTCAGTGTGTCTGGTTTTATGTGGAGGTCCTTGATTCACTTGGAGTTGATCTTAGTGCAAAGAGATAAGATTGGGTCAATTCGCATTCTTTTGCATGTTGACTTCCAGTTGAACCAGCACCATTTGTTGAAAAGGCTATCTTTATTCCACCGGATGGTTGTGGCTCCTTTATCAAAGATCAAGTGACCAAAAGTCTGTGGGTTAATTTCTGGGTCTTCAATCCTGTTCCATTGATCTGCTTGCCTGTTGCTATACCAATACCATGCAGTTTTTAACACAATTGCTCTGTAGTACTGCTTGAGGTCAGGGATATTGATTCCCCCAGAAGTCCTTTTATTGTTGAGAATAGTTTTAGCTATCCTGGGTTTTTTGTTGCTCCAGATGAATTTGAGAATTGCTCTTTCAAGATCTATGAAGAATTGAGTTGGGATTTTGATGGGGATCGCATTGAATCTGTAGATTGCTTTTGGCAAGATGGCCATTTTTACTATATTGATCCTACCAATCCAGGAGCAAGAAATATTTTTCCATCTTCTGAGGTCTTCTTCGATTTCTTTCTTCAAGGACTTGAAGTTCCTGTTGTACAGATCTTTCGCTTGTTTGGTTAGAGTTACGCCAAGATACTTTATGTTGTTTGTGGCTATTGTGAAGGGTGTTATTTCCCTAATTTCTTTCTCTGCCTGCTTGTCCTTTGAGTACAAGAAGGCCACTGACTTGCTTGAGTTAATTTTATAACCTGCCACTTTGCTGAAGTTGTTTATCACTGTAGAAGTTCTCTGGTGGAGTTTTTTGGGTCACTTAGTTAAACTATCATATCGTCTGCAAATAATGATAGTTTTACTTCTTCCTTTCCAATTTGTATCCCTTTGACTTCTTTATGTTGTCTAATTGCTCTTGCTAGAACTTCAAGTACTATATTGAAAAGATATGGAGAGAGAGGGCAGCCTTGTCTAGTCCCTGATTTTAGTGGGAATGCTTCAAGTTTCTCTCCATTTATTTTGATGTTGGCTACTGGTTTGCTGTAGATTGCTTTTACTATGTTTAGGTATGGGCCTTGAATTCCTGCTCTTTCCAAGACTTTTAGCATGAAAGGATGCTGAATTTTGTCGAATGCTTTTTCAGCATCTAATGAGATGACCATGTGGTTTTTTTCTTTCAGTTTGTTTATGTAGTGGATTACATTGATGGATTTCCGTATATTGAACCATCCCTGCATCCCTGGGATGAAGCCTACTTGGTCATGGTGGATGATCGTTTTGATGTGCTCTTGGATTCGGTTAGCAAGAATTTTATTTAGTATTTTTGCATCTATATTCATAAGAGAAATTGGCCTATAGTTCTCTTTCTTTGTTGGATCTTTTTGTGGTTTAGGTATTAGTGTAATTGTGGCTTCGAAGAATGAGTTGGGCAGTGTCCCTTCTGTCTCTATTTTGTGGAATAATTTGAAAAGTATTGGTGTTAAGTCTTCTTTGAAGGTCTGGTAGAATTCTGCACTAAAACCATCTGGTCCCGTACTTTTTTTGGTTGGGAGGCTTTCTATAACCCCTTCTATTTCTTTAGGGGTTATGGGACTATTTAGCTGATCTACTTGATGCTGATTTAATTTTGGTATTTGATATCTGTCTAGGAAATTGTCCATTTCCTCCAGATTCTCCAGTTGTTTTGAGTATAGACCTTTGTAGTAGGATCTGATGATCTTTTGAATTTCCTCAGTTTCTGTTGTTATGTCTCCCTTTTCATTTCTAATTTTGTTAATTTGTATACTGTCTCTGTGTCCTTTGGTTAGTCTGGCTAAGGGTTTATCTATCTTGTTGATTTTCTCAAAGAACCAGCTCCTGGTCTTGTTGATTCTTTGTATGGTTCTCTTTGTTTCTATTTGATTGATTTCAGCCCTGAGTTTGATGATTTCTTGTCTTCTACTCCTCCTGGGTGAATTAACTTGTTTTTCTTCCAGGGCTTTAAGATGCGCCATTAAGCTGCTAGTATATGCTCTCTCCAGTTTCTTTTTGGATGCACTTAGAGCTATGAGTTTTCCTCTTAGCACTGCTTTCATTGTGTCCCATAGATTTGGGTAGGTTGTACCTTCATTTTCATTGAATTCTAAAAAGTCTTTGATTTCTTTTTTTATTTCTTCCTTGACCAAGGTGTCATTGAGTAGAGTGTTGTTCAGTTTCCATGTGTATGTGGGCTTTCTGTTGTTTTTGTTGTTATTGAAGACCACTCTTACTCCATGGTGATCTGATAGGAGGCATGGGATTAGCTCGATCTTCTTGTATTTGTTGACATCTGTCTTGTGACCAATTATATGGTCTATTTTGGAGAAGGTACCATGTGGAGCTGAGAAAAAGGTATATTCTTTAGTTTTAGGATGAAATGTTCTATATATATCTGTTAAATCCAATTGGTCCAGAGTTTCAAATAGTTTCGCTGTGTCCCTGTTTAGTTTCTGCTTTCCTGATCAGTCCATTGAGGAGAGTGGAGTGTTGAAGTCACCCACAATTATTGTGTTAGGTGTAATGTGTGCTTTAAGCTTTAGTAAGGTTTCTTTTACGAATGAGGGTGCCCTTGCATTTGGAGCATAGATGTTCAGTATTGAGAGCTCTTCTTGGTGGATTTTCCCTTTGGCCAGCAAGAAGTGACCTTCTGAGTCGATGATTTTAGGTTGGAAGTCAATTTTATCTGATATTAGAATGGCTACTCCAGCTTGTTTCCTGAGACCATTTGCTTGTAAAATTGTCTTCCAGCCTTTTACTCTAAGGCAGTGTTTGTCTTTGACACTGAGATGTGTTTCCTGTATGCAGCAAAATGTAGGGTCCTGTTTCCGTATCCAGTCTGTTAATCTATGTCTTTTTATTGGGGAATTGAGTCCATTGATGTTAAGAGATATTAAGGAATAGTAATTATTTCCTCCAGACATTTTTGAAATTATATTTATTTATTTTATTTATTCTTTTATATTCGAGAGGTTACCTTCTTTTGGGTTTGATGAGAGGAGGTTTCTATCTTGCTTCTTCCCGGGTGTAGTTTCCATCCTTGTCTTGGTGTTTTCCCCCTATTATCCTTTGTAGGGCTGGATTTGTGGAAAGATATCGTGCAAATTTGGTTTTGTCATGGAATACCTTGATGTCTCCATCTATGGCGATTGAGAGCTTTGCTGGGTAAAGTAGTTTTGGCTGAAGTTTGTGTTCTCTTAGAGTTTGCATTATATCTGCCCAGGATCTTCTAGCTTTCATGGTCTCAGGTGAGAAGTCTGGTGTTATTCTGATAGGTCTTCCTTTATAAGTTACTTGGCCTTTTTCTCTTGCTGCCTTTAATATTCTTTCTTTGTTTAGTACATTTGGAGTTTTGATTATTATGTGATGGGATGTATTTCTGTTCTGATCCAGTCTGTTTGGGGTTCTGTATGCTTCTTGTATATTCATGGGCATCTCTCTCTTTAGGTTGGGGAAGTTTTCTTCCATAATTTTGTAGAAGATATTTGCTGGCCCTTTAACTTGTACATCTTCATTCTCGTCTATACCTATAATCCTTAGGTTTGGTCTTCTCATTGTGTCCTGGATTTCCTGGATGTTTTGGGTTACAGCCTTTTTGCATTTTGTATTTTCTTTGACTGTTGAATCAATGGTTCCTATGGTATCTTCAGCTTCTGATATTCTGTCTTCTATCTCTTGTATTCTATTGTTGATATTTGCATCTATGGCTCCTGATTTCTTCCCAAGGTTTTCTATCTCCAGTGTTGTCTCCCTCTGCGATTTCTTAGTTGTTTCTACTTCTGTTTTTAGTACCTGGATGGATGTGCTCAGATCTTTCGCTTGCTTGATTGTGTTTTCATGTATTTCTTTAATAGATTTTTGTGTTTCCTCTTTCATAGCTTCTACTTGTTGGCCCACGTTCTTCTGTATTTCTTTAAGAGATTTTTGCCTTTCTTCCTTATTGTCTTCTTCTTTTTGATCCATCTTCTCCTGCATTTCTTGAAGTGATTTTTGTATTTGCCTTGTAAAGGCTTCTAACTTTTGATCCATTTTCTCTTCTATTTCTTTACGAGATTTTTCTATGTGTTCAGCTACCAGCATCCTGACCAGTGATTTTATATCCAAGTCTTGTTTTTCTGGTGTTTTGGGGTATCCAGGGCTTCCTGTTGTTGGCGAACTGGGTTCAGATGCTGTCATGTTGCCTTGATTTCTGTTAGTGACATTCCTTCGTTTACCTTTTGCCATCTGGTTATTTCTGGTGTTAGTTGACCTTATTGTCACTGGCTGGTGTTTGAATCTCCTGTGAGGCTGGGCTTACCTGTGGTTTCTCTACTGGTGGTTATGCGTGATTGCTGCTCAACGGGGTCACGAGCTGGCTGCCACCCGCTGACTTTGTGCACGGCCTGAGGTCTCCGGGAAGTGTGGGGGAGTGCAGCAGAGCCTCGGCAGGCGCTGCTGGGCCTGCCTAGTGGCAAGAGCCTAGCAGATCCCCTCACGTGGTAGCCCCTGATGGAATCTGTCTACCTGTGCCTTTCCAGCTGTGTTCTGGTTGCAATATGGAGGTCTGCTGCTATCGCTGGTCCGGGGTCCTGGGGAGCTGGGTGGTTCCGGTGCCTCGGTGCACGGCCTAAGCTCGCAGGGACATGCTGCAGAGCCTAGGCGCCTGGGCCCGCCTGTGGGCGAGAGCTTAGCAGCTCTCCCTGCTCTAGCCCCAGACGGAGTCTCTACCTGCA
The DNA here is from genome assembly GCA_964023405.1 of Apodemus agrarius. Classification (NCBI taxonomy): domain Eukaryota; kingdom Metazoa; phylum Chordata; class Mammalia; order Rodentia; family Muridae; genus Apodemus; species Apodemus agrarius. The sequence continues at coordinate 39,486,134 of OZ030028.1, forward strand.
CCTTTCCAGCTGTGTCCTGGTTGCAATATGGAGGCCTGCCGCTATCGCTGGTCCTCACTCTTCTTAATAAACAAGAATTGTTGCTTATCCTGGTTCCTCGGGCAGGGTCTGAGCACCTGGCAAGCTGGCTAGGTGTGGCTTCCCTGCTACCAGCTGGATGGGAAGCTGCCGGCAAGATGGCGCTGCCGGCAGGGGGTTCGGGGTCCTGCCTGCGAGCGCAGAGCGCAGGCACGGCCGCTCTACTCCAAACTGCTGGTCTGTGCGCAGTGCCTGCCCCAGACCTGAGTCCCCGGCGGTCTTAAACTCGGGCTGTCTCTGGTACCTCCCTTTGTAATTCTAATGTACATCTACTGGTTAAGAAGAATGTGAGAGCATACTCTCAATTCTCTACAAAACAACCCTATCTATAGAAAGCATGCACTTGTCCTTCTCAGATTTAACCTTGAAAGAAGGCAGGGGCAAATAGAAACACTCTCTCCACAGACCATATTTGCACCGCAGTAGCATTTGCATGTCATCTCCAAAACACATCAAATGTGTTATACAAGTGAAGTGTCTGGAAAGGGAAAAAATGTAGGAAATTTTCCACTGTCATAGTGTAGTTCCCAGGAGACACATTCATACTTTTCTTTTCCCGTATCAGAGTTTCTGGCCCTTGGCACTGATGACTTTGGAATAGATCATTCATGTTGTGAGGGGATATCTTCACATTATAGGATGCCCTGCAACATGCCCTAGCATCTACCCATACAGACAGAGGAACATCTTCTGGCTCATAATTATAAGCATTGTCAAATGTCCCTGGGTGATAAGAAACTGTCCCCAGTTGAGAACCATTTCTCCACAATGTTGGCATGCTGACAGTCACAGTGGCAAATTAGTTAAACTGCTTTGGCTCCCAGAACGTCATGTGCCCAGTATGCAACTAACTTAATGGTTGGGCACTTCTAAACCTTCCCGAAGCTGGCAAACACTCCCCTCCAGTATTTATGAATTAACATCTTTTAAAATCAATGTTTCAACTCTGCTAACCTCCACGCCACCGCATTTCCTATCGTCTCTCCAAGCAGCATATCAACAGCCTTCTTACACCCCAGTGGCTAAGCAAAATATAAAACCACACAGAGAAGGTTATGCTCCTGAGGTTCTAATACCTATCAGGGTGGAATTCCTCAGGTTCTGGCCAGTGCTTGGGGCATGGTAAAGAGAATAATATGGTACCATCACTAATGACCCTTTGGGTATAAACACACCATTGATTTCAACATCTTTTTTATAGGCTCTCACAAGTCTATCAGCAGTTGGGTATAATCTGAGGGTGTAATTTAACACCATGTACAGGTACTCCATTTTCATCACAATATCATAAGTGGGAGGTGTTTGGGAAGAAAGGAAAAAAATGTGATGAGATTTTTAGATTAACTTTCAACAGTATCTATTGTTGAGTTCTCAGCAGCTTTAAAGTCAAGCTCAGCATCTCAAAGGACTTTAGTTAGTACATTTTAAAGAGATTTTAAACTTTTGTTTTATTTTATGTGTGTAGGTGGGTTTTTTGGTCTATCTGTGTATGTGTACCACATGAGTATACTGCCCACAGAAGCCAAAAGAGGGCATCAGATCTCAGACTCTGTAACTAGAGTCAGAGCAGTTGAGAGCTGCCATTTGATAGGACTCAATATGAATGGATCTTGTGGAAGAGAAGCCAGTGCTCCTAACAATTGTGCCATTTCCCAAGCTCCTTATAAAGTGGAATAATTATCATTTGGGGGCCTGGAAGATGCTCAATTAGTGAAGTTTCTACTATGCAAGCCTGAGGATGTGAGTTCAGATACAAATCATTTATAAAGACAGACAGAGTAGCCCCTTTGTTGCCTTTTATGAGCAGTTGTGGGAAAAACTGGTGCCCGTGCTCTTGTTACACATTGTCAAGGGCTGCTGAGATAGCTCAGTGAGCAAAGGAACCTGTCACTAACCTTATTTGGACCCTTAAAACTTATGCTGTAGACAGAGAAGATATTCCTTCAGGTTGTCCTTTGACCTACATACACACAAGCGTCATATACCCACATACATATATACACATGTACTTATGTAAATGCATACATATGTACATACAAACATACAAAAATGTAAAAAAAAAAAAACTACCAGAATTTGAAAGATGGCCCAGTGGTGTGCATTCTTGCTATGTAAGTGTAAGGATCTCAGTTCTGATTCTTCTTAAAACCCAGATGAACACACACACACACACACACACACACACACACACACCAACATGTACACACAGATCTATAATCCCAGTGCTCTCAGCAAAATGGAAGGTATTGACTGGAGATTCCCTAAATTCATGGGCCAGAATGTCTGATGTATGCAGCAACAACAAAGAAACCATGTGTAAAACAAGGAAAAAGGAAGGACCAAACCTGTTGCTACTATGTTTCCAACCCAGTTCCCAGGTGAAAGAAAGCTCAACTCAGCGGTTAACAAAACAAGCTACAAGCCTAGACTGGGCAGGCTTCCCACTCCACTACTCTGTTTCAGTCTATATTAATCCCATACAACTTGTGGAAACTCCAGGCCCCGAGTTTCTCTCCCTGCTGCCTCTCCATTTCTCTCTCTGTTTCTTCTCCATTTCGTCTCCCTTTTCTCCTTTTTTCGTTGCTCCTCCTCCTCCTGTTTTATACCCCGTAGCTCCTCCCCTAGACTCTCTGCTCCTCCCACTTTCTTCCTGCCCAATCATTGGCTCAAGCCTTTATTTGAAAAGTTAAGGTGGGGAGACGGTTCACAAGGCAACTCCTCATCTGCAGCCCCTCTGAGGAGTGGAATTAACATTCAAATACGAGCCCAGGGCTATCCACAACACAAACCCAAAGTTGTCCTCTGACCTTCACAACATACACACTCACAGATTCACACTCACACACACTCATACACAGTCTTACAAGTATACACTCATACATTCACTCACAAACACACTAACACATGCACATACTCACACACAAACACACCACACTCTCTCACACTCTCTATCACAAACACACACACACACACACACACACACACACACACACACGCAAACACATCCTTGAGAGTGACAAGAAGGTGTTTTTGTTGAGGCTTCTTCTTTCTGTCTTACACCATCCTCTCACCTTATTGGGCAGAGCAACATCAATCTCCTCCTACAGTTTCTTCTGGATATCAGAGTGTGTGGCCAGGAAATATAGGGCAAAAAAAAAGTGTGCTGCTGGTGGTTTCATAGCCAGCAAAAATAAACATATTTGACTGGGCTCTGATCTTCATGTTGGACAGGGCTGGAAGTAAGAAAATATTTTAAGTAAGTCATGTCAGGATGGACCCTCACAGAGGAGATGAAGTGAAAATCATGTTATGTCTGGATGGACCTTCACAGAGGAGATGAGGAGAAAATCATGAATCATGTCAGAATGGGCCATCACAGAGTAGATGAGGAGAATATCATGTCATCTCGGGATGGCCTCTCACAGAGGAGTTAAGGAGAAAATCAAATGAAGCTCCTGTTTTCCTGGACAGACTATAGATATCCTATCCATTCACCCTGAGAGTGTCCTTACCTTGACATCCACATGACATGTCCAGAGAAGGAGAAGAAGGCTTCAGGCAAATTGTCCAAAGGTTTCTGCTGTTCCTCACCATCCCTAGTGGGCAGCTTTAAGATATGGACTTTCTTGCTTGCAAATTTTATTTTTAAATATGTTTATTTCTCTGTGTGTATCTATGTTGATGGGTAGTATGTGGAAGAGGGCGCGCATGGAATCCAGAAAATGGTATCTACTTCTCTAAATAAATTTTAGATAAGGTTGGGAGCTGTCAGATGTAGGTGCTGAGTGATGTTATTTCTCTGCCAGCCAAATGAACCAATTCAAGCCAGCTTTTATATATATATATATATATATATATATATATATATATATACATATTTATTAAAAAGATGCTCCCAGGCAGTATTGAGTTCATTGGTCCCAAAGAAGGAGAGCAGAGAAGTTGCAAAGAGAAGGGAGACAGAGGGAGGGGAAGAGAAGAGAAAGGGTCCATGCAGACAGAGGAAGAGAGCAAGTAGGGAGACTAAACTGACTGGATTAATAGGGAGAACTTCTGGGGGAATGGCAGCCCAGGCTTGGGCTGTAAAGTTCAAGGTTAGGGACAGGGCATGTCAGGTAGAAAATGAGGTAGGAGAATCTGGGGACCAGGTCTGCTTTGGTGTGTAAAATATACACCTCAGTCCCTTGTCCCAAGATCTGAAACCAAACATCTCAGCCTTTTGTTGGTAATACATGAGTAAGGTTTGGTAAGTTATTTCTTTGCTAGCAAAATGAGCCAATACAAGCCAAATTAAAGTGTATATATAGGCAGGTTTATTGCCATGAGGAGGGAGAAAGAGAGGAAGGGGAAGAGAAAGAGAGAAAGGGAGAAAGAACATACATGTAAGAGAGGGAAAGAAGGAGGGAGAAAAAGATAAAGAGAAGGAAGGAGAGGAAGACCAAAATGCCTGATTGTGTAGGAGAGAGCCTCTGGGGGAGGGGAAGCCCAGCCCCTAGGTTGCAAAGTTCAGGGTTGGGGACAGAGTATGCCAGAAATACCCTAAGGGATGCTGGGAGAAACTGGAGGCCAGGTTTGCTTTGATATGTAAAATATGCACCTCAGTCCCTTGTCCCAGAGTCTAAAACCAAACACTGGGCACTGAACTCCAGTCCTCTGCTAGAATTTAAGATGGTCTTTTAATTCTAATCATTTGCATGTCTGTGTGTTTGCACAGGTATCCATGGAAGCCAGAAGATGGCACTGGAGCCCACAGAGCTAGAGTTACAGGCAGTTGTACATCTGCAATGACTGCTGTGGCTCTCTGATTGGTAATTTTTTTTCTCCTTTCTCCTAAATTGAATCTGGACTATAAACCCACAATCAGTGGGTATCTTTAAAATTAATACCTATTGTTAGCAATCAGAAACCCCCACAGTCAGCCCAAGGGGCCTAGTGATAACAGGATGTGGTATCACTAGCTGCTGAGAAGACATTCCCACTGTCGCCTGTCCCATATCCTCTCTTGTACATATGCCACACCCCTGATAAAAGGCCCCAGTCTCCCTCTCCCTCCATTCTTTTTCTTCCACATCTATCTAGAGGCAGCCTCTCTATCCCATCCCCTGCCTTCCCTGAATGAACCTTCCAAGTGAGACCTGTTACAAGGTGTAACTTTACGGATCCCACAGCATAGATCCAATATTCTGTGCTGTGACTCAAATAGTCTACCCCAGTGATTGCTTGACCCTCTGTGGGTTGAGGTTACATGCCAGGATCTTATCCTTAGTCCACCTGCTACATGCTTGCTTTCTGCCATCTGGCCAATGGATTTCTGCATCCAACTCAAAGTAATGGTGAGTTTCCCCCTTCCTGGCCTGTGAAAATGCTTCCCTAGATCCCAGAGAGTAACCATTCAGTGCCCAGCACTCCTCCACTGTCTCTGGGAGTGGAGGTCCACTTGGCTACAGTCTTTAGGCTATGGCCAGCCCTTTTTTCTGACCCTCATTGTGGACATTTTACCTTGCGAGGTGTTTCATCCTTCTACTGTCACGGCTCCTGTTTTCTCATTAATCCTAGTACTGAGCGAACCATGTTTCCCCGGGCACTTTGCTCTGGTCCTTGTACAGCATCACGACAACTTGTCTGGGCAGTTTGTACCTACTTGTTCTAGTCCTACCTGTGTCCTTAGGATGCCTTGGGCTCAGGCCCGTGACTCCTCCCCTTATCCATGGGAAGTGCATCTTCATCTATATCTCAAGCTTCTCATTGGGATGCCTCTTGGAGAACCTCAGACCTTGCACCTGATTTAAAGGCCTCTGAACACATACACATTTTCAGTCAGACTTGGCCCCAATATCTCTTAGATAATAAGTCTAAATGGCCACCTAATGCCACTTAAATCCCATTATTGTTATGTGACCTTTACAATTATTGCCAGCAATGCAGTAAATGGAAGAAGGTTCTTTGTAAAACAAATACAAGACCATTTTTGAAGAAACTCCATTTTGTGTGAGACCAAAAGCTAAACTCCAAATCCAGGCAGAAAATAACAAAGTTCACCTGAGCAAACATCCTTTGACAACTCCTCTTAGCAACAGCTAGTCAGGATACAAGAGTAGGATCAAGGTACATAGAGATAAACTAAGACGTCCTGCAGAGAACAGATAACCTAACCATCCTGTTTGTGAGGTGGTTTTGCATACTTATTCAGTTCCTGCAGATTAAGATGGAAATGAAGTTTTTTTTAAAAAAGAAATACTAACTTGATGACCCATATAGAAATTCCAGAAGCTGGCTGTAACCACAATAAATACCTTTTGCCCCTAGACTCGGAGCCTTCACTCTGGCCTGCTATGATAGGGATGATGTAAGACCTTGCAAGCAAGCTCATAATGGAGACTCCTTATGTGGCTGCTTTAGAATTGGTCTTTTGTATCCCTGCAACCTGGGTGTAACACCCTATGTCCAGGCCTTCTCTTATCTTTGCTCTAAACCTTTTCTCTGTTCTTCTTGTTCTTCCTCTCAAGTCCTTTTAGCTATGAAATTTCACCCAAATGAATGACATGGATCCTTTACCTCTAAATCTTCCATTTCACTAAAGAATTTTGGCATTGGACATTTTTTTACTCAATCCTATAATCTCCCCTTCCATGATAGATAGATAGATAGATAGATAGATAGATAGATAGATACATACATACATACATACATACATTCATAGATTATCAATGGAATTATAAAACCCAAGTTGCATTTTAGCTAGAGATCCGTTTACAACTTGCTTCCTTGCCAGGTAACACACCACTGGAGATATCCATTATGGTTACCCTTCATGGTAGGAGCAGTCTTTTGCCCACGTACTTCCAGAAAACTCCATGGAGATAATAGCCATGTCTGTAACTCAGCAACTCAACAGAGTTATCCCTCTACCTAGAAAAGCCTCCATGCATATTTTCTGAGCAACCCGCCCACTCCCCAAGAACTTCCTTGCCCATTGACAACGAAGGTCTTGGTTACCTTTATGAAACTCCTTGTCTTCCGAATTATTATTGGCATTTATCATCAGCTGAAGAAACTCGATGCTAGAAGCAGAAAGAGAAGTTGCAAGGATGGAAGGTCAATGGGAAGGTGAGAGGTTAGAGGTACATCAGGAGTGCAGAAGCTTAATTCTCTCCTTTCTGCGACCTTGGCTCCTTTAAATTCACAAGCGTGGTTCCAGCAGCTTGAGTCATCTAGGAACAAGAGTGGCAATGGCTAAAGCAGGAAACATCCAGCTTCCACATCAACCACTGTTAAAGTAAATTGCAAAAGATACATATTGAGTTTGGTCTGGTGCTGCTATGTGTTCAAACACTAAATACTGGCCCCAAGATCTGGTTGCTCCTAATGAGGAAATCCTCCAGTACACCACGTTATACTATGTAAACCTTGCTCCCCAAGTAAACTGGTCAACAAAAGGCTAAAGCCTATGAAGGGCAGTAAAAAGAGAAGGAATTTGAGGATCAAGTGAGGAATCTCAGGAGATAGAACAGAGGGATACAAGAAGAGGAGGATGGTATGAGAGGAGAAGGACCATGAACATATAGCCAAGAGAAACAGCAAGTAACAAGGGGCATATTCTAACTTATATTCCAGGCTCTAGAACCTGCCCTATCTAGGCATACAGCTTCTAAATAAAATACCAGGGTTGTGTGTCTTTTATATGAGAAAGCTTGAATCCATAATTAATTTACTGATACAATTTTATTTTTCCTGTTGTAAGACTTTTTTATTTTATTATTAGATATATTCTTTATTTACATTTCAAATGATTTCCACTTTCCTGGTTCCCCCCTCCCTGAAAGTCCCATAAGCCCTCTCCTCTCCCCCTGTTCCCCAATCAACCCCTCCTGCTTCTCTGTCTTGGTATTACCCTACACTGCTGCATTGAGCCTTTCCAGGACCAGGGCCCTCTCCTTCCTTCTTCTTGGGCAATATTTGATATGTGAATTGTGTCTTGGATATTCCAAGCTTCTGGGCTAATATCCACTTATCAGTGAGTGCATACCATGTGTGTTCTTTTGTGATTCGGTTACCTCACTCAGGATGATATTTTCCAGTTCTGCCCATTTGCCTAAGAATTTCATGAATTCATTGTTTTTAATAGATGAGTAGTATTCTATTGTGTAAATATACCACATTTTCTGTATCCATTCCTCAGTTGAGGGACATCTGGTTTTTTCCAGCTTCTGGCTATGATAAATAGGGCTGCTATGAACATAGTGGAGCATGTGTCCTTATTACATGCTGGGGAATCCGCTGGGTATATGCCCAGGAGTGGTATAATGAGGTCCTCTGGTAGTATCATACCCAGTCTTCTGAGGAACCACCAGACTGATTTCAAGAGTGGTTGTACCAGCTTGAAATCCCACCAGCAGTGGAGGAGTGTTCCTCTTTCTCCACATCTTTGCCAGCATCTGCTGTCACTTGAGTTTTTGATCTTAGCAATTCTGACTGGTGTGAGGTGAAATCTCAGGGTTGTTTTGATTTGCATCTCCCTGATGACTAAGGATATTGAACATTTCTTTAGGAGCTTCTCAACCATTTGCTATTCCTCAGGTGGAAATTCTTTGTTTAGTTCTGTACCCCAGTTTTAATAGGGTTATTTGACTTTCTGGAGTCTAACTTCTTGAGTTTATTGAATATATTGAATATTAGCCCTCTGTTGGATGTAGGGTTGGTAAAGACCCTCTTCTAATTTGTTGGTTGCCATTTTGTCCTATTGACAGTGTCCTTTGCCTTACAGAAAATTTGTAATTTTAGAGATCCCATTTGTCAGTTCTTTTTTTGTTTGTTTGTTTTCATTTTTTTATTTTTAATTTTTATTTTCTATATTCTTTGTTTACATTCCAAAGGCTTTCCCCTTTCCCAGTTCCCCCCCCACCATACATCCCATAATTCTGCTCCTCCTCAACTGTTCCCCAATCATCCCCCCCCACACGATTTCTCTGTTCTGGGTCTACAAAACTGGATCCAATCTTTTCAGGCCCAAGGTCCTCTCCTTTCTTCTTCTTGGGAATCATTTGACTTGCTAATTGTGCCTTGAGTATTTAGGGCTTCTGGGCTCATTAATATGCACTTATCAGTGATTGCATTTCATGTGTATTCTTTTGTGATTGGGTTAACTCACTTAGTATGATATTTTCCAGATCTAACCATTTACCTACAAATTGCATGAATTCATTATTTTTTTTAATTTTTATTTTCTATATTCTATGTTTACATTCCAAAGGCTTTCCCCTTTCCCAGTTCCCCCCCCACATTACGTCCAATAATTCCTCTCCCCCCCCCAACTATTCCCCAATCATTCCTCCTCCCCCAACGGTTTCTCTACAAAACTGGATCCAATCTTTACAGGCCCAGGGTCCTCTCCTTTCTTCTTCTTGGGAATCATTTGACTTGCTAATTGTGCCTTGAGTATTTAGGGATTCTGGGCTCATTAATATCCACTTATCAGTGATTGCATTTCATGTGTATTCTTTTGTGATTGGGTTAACTCACTTAGGATGATATTTTCCAGGTCTAACCATTTACCTACAAATTGCATGAATTCATTATTTTTAATTGCTGAGTAGTATTCCATTGTATAAATATACCATATTTTCTGTATCCATTCCTCCTTTGAGGGATATTTGGGCTTCTTCCAATTTCTGCCTATTATAAACAAGGCTGCTATAAACATAGTGGAGCATGTGTCCTTATTGCATGCAGGGGAATCCTCTGGGTATATGCCCAGGAGTGGTATGCTAGGGACCTCTGGAAGTGACATGCCCAGTTTTCTGAGGAACCACCAAACTGATTTCCAGAGCGGTTTTACCATTTTGCAATCCCACCAACAGTGGAGGAGTGTTCCTCTTTTTCCACATCCTCGCCAGCACTTGTCTCTTGAGTTTTTAATCTTAGCCATTCTGACTGGTGTGAGGTCAAATTTCAGGGTTGTTTTGATTTGCATTTCCCTGATGACTAATGATGTTGAACATCTCTTAAGGTGTTTCTTGGCCATTCGAATTTCTTCTGGTGAAATTTCTTTGTTTAGCCCTGTACCCCATTTTTTGATGGGGTTATTTGGTTCTTTGGGGTCTAACTTCTTGAGTTCTTTGTATATATTGGATATTAGCCCTCTGTCGGATGTGGGGTTGGTGAAGATCTTTTCCCACTTTGTTGGTTGCCGTTTTGTCCTTCTGACAGTGTCCTTTGTCTTAAGGCGTAACTCTAACCAAACAAGTGAAAGATCTGTATGACAGGAACTTCAAGTCCTTGAAGAAAGAAATCAATGAAGACCTCAGAAGATGGAAAAATATTTCTTGCTCCTGGATTGGCAGGATCAATATAGCAAAAATGGCCATCTTGCCAAAAGCAATCTACAGATTCAATGCAATCCCCATCAAAATCCCAAATCAATTCTTCATAGATCTAGAAAGAGCAATTCTCAAATTCATCTGGAGTAACAAAAAACCCAGGATAGCTAAAACTATTCTCAACAATAAAAGGACTTCTGGGGAAATCAATGTCCCTGACCTCAAGCAGTACTACAGAGCAATTGTGTTAAAAACTGCATGGTATTGGTACAGCAACAGGCAAGTAGATCAATGGAATAGGATTGAAGACCCAGAAATGAACCCACCGACGTATGGTCACTTGATCTTTGATAAAGGAGCCACAACCATCCAGTGGAAAAAAAGATAGCCTTTTCAACAAATGGTGCTGGTTCAACTGGAGGTCAACATGCAGAAGAATGCAAATTGACCCACTGTTATCTCCTTGTACTAAGATCAACTCCAAGTGGATCAAGGACCTCCACATAAAACCAGACACACTGAAACTATTAGAAAAGAAACTTGGGAAGACCCTAGAGGACATGGGCACAGGGGGAAAGTTCCTGAACAGAACACCAATAGCTTATGCTCTAAGATCAAGAATTAACAAATGGGACCTCATAAAATTACAAAGTTTCTGTAAGGCAAAAGAAATTTGGCAGTTCTTGATCCATGAGCATGGAAGATTTTTCCATCTTCTGAGGTCTTTGATTTCTTTCTTCAGAGACTTGAATTCTTGTCATACAGATCTTTCATTTGTTTGGTTAGAGTCACACAAAGATACTTTATATTGTTTATCACTATTGTGAAGGGTGTCATTTCCCTAATTTCTTTCTCAGCCTCTTTTTCTTTTGAGTATAGGAAGGATACTGATTTGCTTGATTTAATTTTATATCTGGACAATTTGCTGAAGTTGTTTGTCAGCTGTAGAAGTTCTCTGGTGGCGTTTTTTGGGTCCCTTAAGTATACTGTCATATCATCTGCAAATAGTAATAATTTGTCTTCTTCCATTCCAATTTGTATCACTTTGACCTCCATTTGTTGTCTAATTGCTCTAGCTAGAACTTCAAGTACTATATTGAATAAATATGGAGAGAGAGGGCAGCCTTAAAATCTAGGGCCTAATTTTAGTGGGATTGCTTCAAGTTTCTCTCCATTTACTTTGATGTTGGCTACAATTACTTTTCCTTAATATCTCTTAACATCAGTGGATTCATTCAATTCCTCAATAAAAAGACATAGACTAACAGACTGGATATGTAAACAGGGCCCAACATTTTGCTGCATACATATACAATTTTAAACAATCACTTTTATTCTCTGAACATGTTTTTTTTAATTTTTTATTAGATATATTTTTATTTACATTTCAAATGTTGTCCTGTTTCTTGGTCCCCCCCCCAAATTCCCATAACCCACCTCCTCTCCCAATGTTCTCCAATCAACTCACTCCTACTTCCCTGTCCTGGTATTTCCCTACACTGCAGCACCCAGCTTTCCCAGGACCAAGGGCCTCTTCTCCCTTTGATGTCCAACAAAGCCATCCTCTGCTGCCTATGTGTCTGGAGCCATGGGTAACTCCATGTGTACTCTTTGGTTGATGGTTTAGTCCCTTGGAGTTCTGGGGGTATGGGTGGCTTATATTGTAGTTTCTCCTATGGCACTGCAAATCCCTTCAGCTCCTTGGGTTCCTTCTCTACCTCCTCCATTGGGGAACCTGTGCTTAGTTCAATGGCTAGCTGAGAATGCCCCCCTCTGTATTTGTTATGCACTAGCAGAACCTCCCAGGTGACACTATATCAGGCTCTGATCAGCAAGCACTTGTAGGTATCCACAATAGTGTCTGGGTTATGTAACTGTATATGAGATGGATCACTGGGTGGAGAAGTCTCTGGTTGGTATTTCCCTCAGATTCTGCTCCACATTTTGTCTCTGTATCTCTTTCTGTGGGTATTTTGTTCCCCCTTCTAAGAAGGAATGGAGTATCCATACTTTGTTCTTCCTTCTTCTTGAGCTTTATTTGATCTGTGAAATGTGTCTTGGGTATTCCAAACTTCTGGGCTAATATCCTCTTATCAGAGAGTGTATACCATGTGTATTCTTTTGTGATTGGGTTACCTCAAACAGGATGATATTTTCCATTTCCACCCATTTGCCTAAGAATTTCATGAATTCATTGCTTTTAATAACTGAGTAGTATTCCATTGTGTCAATGTACCACATTTTCTATATCCATTCCTCCATTTAGGGACCTCTTAATAGGTCAATGACCTATTAAGGGACATCTGGGTTCTTTCCAAGTTCTGGCTATTATAAATAAGACTGTTATGAATCTAGTAGAACATGTGTCCTTATTACATGCTGAAGAATCCTCTGGGGATATACCCAGGCGTGGTATAACAGGGTCCTCTGGTAGTATTATGCCCAATTTTCTGAAGAACTGCCAAATTGATTTCTAGAGTGGTTGTACCAGCTTACAAAACCACCAACAGTGTAGGAGTTTTCCTCTTTCTCTACATCCTTGCTAGCACCTGCTATCTCCTGAGTTTTTTATCTTAGCCATTCTGAGTGTTGTGAGTTATAATCTCAGGGTTGTTTTGATTTGCATTTCCCTGATGGCTAAGGATGTGTAGTCATTTCTTTAGGTGCTTCTCAGCCATTTGATATTTTCAGTTGAAAATTCTTTGGTTAGCTCTTTTTCCCAGGTTTTAATAGGGTTATTTGGCTCACTGGAGCCTAGCTTCTTGAATGAATATATATATATATTGGATATTAGCCCTCTGTCAGGCTTAGGTTTGGTAAAGATTTTTTCCCAATTTGTTGGTTGCTGTTTTGTCCTATTGTCAATGACCTTTGCATTACAGAAATTTTTTAATTTTATGAGGTCCCATTTGTCAATTCTTTATCTTAGAGCATAATCTATTGGTGTTCTGTTCAAGAAATTTTCCCCTGTGCCCATGTGCTCAAGGCTCTTCCCCAGTTTCTTTTCTATCAGTTTCACTGTGTCTGGTTTGATGTGGAGGTCCTTGATCCACTTGGACTTCAGCTTTGTACAAGAGGATAAGAATGGATTGATTTGCATTCTTCTTCTGCATGCTAACTGCCAGTTAAGCCAGCACCATTTATTTAAAAGGCTATCTATTTTCCACTGGGTAATTTTAGCTCCTTTGTCAAAATCAAGTGACCATAGGTGTGTGGGTTCACTTCTGAGTCTTCAGTTCTATTCCATTGATATACCTGCCTGTCACTGTACCAATAACATGCAGTTTTTAACACTACTGCTCTGTTATACTTCTTGAAGACCAGGATTCTGATTCCCCCAGAAGTTCTTTTACTGTTGAGAATAGTTTTAGCTATCATTGGATGTTATTGTTGTTGTTGTTGTTGTTGTTGCTGTTGTTGTTGTTCCAGATGAATTTGCAAATTGCTCTTTCTTACTCTATGAAGAATTGAGTTGGGATTTTGGTAGGGATTGCATTGAATCTGTAGGTTGCTTTTGGCAATATGGCCATTTTTACTATATTAATCCTGCGAATCCACAAGCATGGGAGATCTTTCCATCTTCTGAAGTCTTGTCTGATTTCTTTCTTCAGAGACTTGAAGGGATTGTCATACAGATCTTTCACGTGTTTGATTAGGGTCACACCAAGATATGTTATATTGTTTGTGACTATTGTGAAGGGTGTCATTTCCCTAATTTCTTTCTCAGCCTCTTTATCCTTTCAGTATAGGAAGTCTACTGATTTGTTTGAGTTAATTTTATATTCCTGAAGTTGTTTATCAGCTGTAGGAGTTCTCTGGTGGAGTTTTTTGGGTCAATTAAATATATTATCATATCATCTGCAAATAGTGATAATTTGACTTCTTCCTTTCCAATTTATATTCCTTTGACCTCATTTTGTTGTCTAATTGCTTTAGCCAAAACTTTAAGTACTATATTGAATAAATATGGAGAGAGAAGGTAGCCTTGTCTAGTCCCTGATTTTAGTGGGATTCCTTCAAGTTTCTCTCCATTTGCTTTGATATTGGCTACTAATATTTTGATACTAATACTAATGTAGTGATATTTGCTGTACATTGCTTTTACCATATTTAGATATGAGCCTTGAATTTCTGATCTTTTCAATATTTTTATCAGTAGTAGGATCTGACAATTTTTTTTAATTTCCTCAGTTTCTGTTGTTATACCTTACTTTTCTGGTGTTGTTAATTTGGATACTGTCTCTCTGCCCTCTGTGTAGTATTGTTTAGGGCTTATCTATCTTGTTGATTTTCTCAAAGAATCTCAGCTTTTTTGTTGATTCTTTGTACAGTTCTTTTTGTTTCAACTTTGTTGATTTCAGCCCTGAGTTTGATGATTTCCTGTGATCTACTCCTCTTAGGTGTATTAGCTTCTTTCTGTTCTAGAGCTTTCAGATGTGCTGTTAAGCTGCTAGTGTATGATCTCTCCAGCTTGTTTTTGGAGGCACTCAGAGCTATGAGTTTGCCTCCTAGCACTGCTTTCATTGTGTCCCATAAGTTTGTGTATGTTGTGCCTTCATTTTCATTAAATTCTCAAAAGGTTTTGATTTCTTTCCTTATTTCTTCCTTGACCAAGGTATCATTAAGTAGAACATTGTTCAGCTTCCATGTGTATGTGAGCTTTATATTGTTTTTGTTGCTATGGAAGACCACCCTTACTCCATAGTGATCTGATAGGAGGCATGGAATTATTTCAATCTTCTTATATCTGTTGAGGTCTGTTCTGTGACCATTTATATGGTCAGTGTTGGAGAAGGTACCATAAGATGCTGAGAAGGTGTATATTCTTTTTATTAGGATGACATGTTCTATAGATACCCATTAAATCCACTTGGTCCATAACTACTGTCAGTTTCACTGTGTCTCTGTTTAGTTTGTGTTTCTCTGCTCTGTCTAGTTATGATAGTGGGATGTTGAAGTCACCCACAATTATTGTGTGAGGTGGAATGTGTTCTTTGAGCTTTAGTAAAGTTTATTTTACAAGTGTGGATGCCCTTGCATTTGGAGCATAAATGTTCAGAATTGAGAGTTCTTCTTGGTAGATTTTACCTTCAAAGAGTATATAGTATCCTTCTGCATCTTTTTTGATGACTTTTGGTTGAAAGTCAATTTTATCCAATATTGGAATGGCGACTCCCACTTGTTTCCTGGGACCATTTGCTTGGAAAACTGTTTTTCAGCCTTTTACTCTGAGGTAGTGTTTGTCTTTGAAACTGAGTTGTGTGTCCCAGAAAAATGCTGGGACCTGTTTCTGCATCCAGTCTCTTAGTCTGTCTTTTTTTGGTGGAATTTCATCCATTGATGTAAGAGATACTAAGGAATAGTGATTGATGCTTCCTTTTATTTTTCATGTTATTTTTCAGTTTGTGTGGTAATCTTCTTTTGGCTTTGTTTAAAGAAGATTACTATCTGGCTTTTTCTAGGGTGTAGTTTCCCTCCTTATATTGGCATTTTCCATCTATTATCCTTTGTAGGCCTGGGTTTTTGGAAAGATATTTTGAATATTTGGATCTATCATAGAATATCTTGGTTTCTCCATCTATGGTGATTGAGAGCTTTGCTGGCTATGTTTGTCTGGGCTGGCATTTGTGTTCTCTTAGGGTCTGTATGAGATCTGCCCAGTATCTTCTAGCTTTCATAGTCTCTGGTGAGAAGTCTGGTATAATTCTGATAGGTCTTCCTTTATATGTTATACGGCCATTTTCCCTTACTGTTTTTAATATTCTTTCTTTGTTTAGTGCATTTGGTGCTTTGATTATTATGTGATGGGAGGAATTTCTGTTCTGGTCCAGTCTGTTTGGAGTTCTGTAGGCTTCTTGTATGTTCATGGGCATCTCTTACTTTAGGCTAGGGAATTTTTCTTCTATAATTTTGTTGAAGATATTTACTGGCGCTTTAAGCTGTGAATCTTCACTCTCTTCTATACCTATAATCCTTGGGTTTGGTCTTCTTATTGTGTCCTGGATTTTCTGGATGTTTTGGATTACAACCTTTTTGAATTTTGCATTTTCTTTGACTGTTGAGTCAATGCTTTCTATGATGTCTTCAGCACCTGAGATCCTTTCTTCTATCTCTTGAATTCTGTTGTTGATATTTACATCAATGATTCCTGATTTCTTTCCATGGTTTTCTATCTCCAGAGTTGTCTCCCTTTGTGATTTCTTTCTTGTTTCTACTTCTGTTTTTAGACCCTGGATTATCACATGAATCTCGGTAGACACTGTATGATTTCCACAATTAAACCGCATTCAGTGGACATTGTGTGATAATCTTTACAGGTAAAAGCCTATGACAAGACTGTCTTCTGAGGAACTCAAATTGTGAGACTCCTTGGCCGGAGACGCTGAGCTGGATTTCTCATGGCAAGCCTTGCCTGTATAACTTTTCTTTAACCTGTTTCTTTACTTACAAAATGTTCCTGGTAGCAAGAGCTGTGAGCACCCAGGCGTTAAAGCTAATGAGAGTTCATTCTTTGAGCTACAGCACTGGCCATGATTTATCTGCTAGAGATCCATTGCTTTGCCTTTTGATCAGCTATACAGTTATTACCTAAATACATCAAAAAATTAACCTCCCAACAACATATATATATATATATATATATATATATATATATATATATATATATTGTATGGCTAGGTGGCTTTGACACCCTGACATGGAAAGCATCAGTTAAGTGAAGTTTCAAAGTGAGCCTAAAAGAGTCTCACAAGAAGGAAGCAAGATGTCAAAGACTACACTAACAAAAGACCTAGTGATATAACAAAGTGTTTCCAAGGACTCTTGAACTACTAGTTTATCATTAACACAGAGGGACGTGATGGCTTTGTGTATATTCTCTGAAGTTCATACCTGATTGATTTTGTATTTCCTTGTGCCAGATACTCATGGTAACCATTCTTTGTAAATACTTCACTGGATAAATTTTTTTCTTTAGTAATGTAATACCAACTTATGTGTATAAAAGTTCCTGCCTCAGAACAGTAAAGTGCGTTCAGACTCAACCTACATCTGGTGTGTCTGTCTGTCATTCGCCGGACCAGTGCCTTCCTGCATACCAAAGACCTTGGTTCCCCCACGGGTGTGTGTCCAGACCGAGTCGGTCCATGGCACTGGATGGTTTTGTTCAGTTCTTTCACTTGTTTGTGTTTTCACATAATTCTTTAAGGTATTTTTGTGTTTTCTCTTTAAGGGCTTCTACCCCTTGACCCATTTTCTCCTGTATTTCTTTAAGGGATTTTTGTGTTTCTTTTTAAGGGCTTTTACCTGTTGACCCATGTTCTTCTGTATTTCTTTAAGGGAGTTATTTATAACCTTCTTGAAGTCCTCTAATAACATTATGAAATGTGGTTTTTAAATCCAGATCTTGCTTTTCTGGTGTGTTGGGATATCCAGAGCTTGTTGTTGTTGAAGAACTTGGTTCAGATAGTGCCATGTTGCCTTGGTTTAGAATCCACTGAGTATATGCCCAGGAGTGGTATAGCAGGGTCCTCTGGTAGTATTATGCCAAATTTTCTGTGGAACCACCAAATTGATTTCCAGAGTGGTTGTACTCCCACCAACAGTGGAGGAGTGTTCCACCTTCTCCACATAATTGCCAGCACCTGCTGTCTCCTGAGTTTTTATCTTAACCATTCTTACTGGTGTGGGGTGAAATCTCAAGGATGCTTTGATTTGCATTTCCCTGATGACTAAGGATGTTTAGACTTTTCTTTAGGTGTTTCTCAGACATTTGATATTCCTTAGTTGAAAATCCTTCATTGGTGGAGATGCAGCCATCTTTGCGCCTGTGACTGAGTAGCAGACTGGTAAGCAGGGATCACCAGAGTAAAGGATCACTTGGGACACACCCCACCAGGACTCTGCCTGCACCCAGGAGCTCTGCAGCAGCATAGCAATCTGTGCCAGGGAAAAGCAGGTCACCCAGGGTTGCTGAGATAGGCTTGCAGGCAAGCACCATCCACTGTCACCAGGACCAACTAAAACCAGAGGTAACCAGATGGCAAATGTAGGAACGTTGCTAACAGAAATCCAAGCAATATGGTGCCATCCGAACTCAATTCTCCCACAACAGCAAGTCCTGGATACCCCAACACATCAGGAAGGCAAGATTTGGATTTAAAATCACAGGTCAGGATGCTGATGGTAGGCTTCATGGAGGGCTTCAAGAAGGACATAAATAACTCCCTTAAAGAAATACAGGATAACACTAGTAAATAGGGAGAAGCCCTTGAAGAACTAAAGGAAAACACAATAAAACAGGTGAAGGAATTGAACAAAGCCATCCAGGATGTAAAGAAGGAAGTAAAAACAATAATGAAATCACAAAGGGAGACAACTTAGAACATAGAAAACCTAGAAGTCAGGAGTCATGGAACCAAGCATCAACAGAATACAAGAGATAGAAGAAAGAATCTCAGATGCAGAAGATACCATATAAAGCAGTGATACAACAGTCAAAGAAAATAAAAAATGCAAAAAGCTCCTGACCCGAACATCCAGGAAATCCAGGACAAAATGAGAAAACCAAACCTAAGGATTACAGGTATAGAAGTGAGTAAAGATTTCCAAATTAAAGGGCCAATAAATATCTTCAACAAAATTATATAAGAAAACTTCCCTAACCTAAAGAAAGAGATGCCCATGAACATATAAGAAGCCTACAGAACTCCTAATAGATTGGACCAGAAAAGAAATTCTTCCCATCACATAATAATTAAAACACCAAATGTACTAAAAGAAGAATATTAAAAGCAGTAAGGGAAAAAGGTCAAGTAACATATAAAGGTAGACCTATCAGAATTACACCAGACTTCTCACTAGAGACTATGAAAGCCAGAAGAGCCTGGGCAGATGTCATAGACTCTACAGGAACACAAATGCCAACCCAGACTGCTATATCCAGCAAATCTCTCAATTACCATAGATGGAGAAACCAAGGTACTTCATGAAAAATAAACAAATTTACACAGTATGTTTCCACAAATCCAGCCCTTCAAAGGATAATGAATGGAAAATACTAACAAAAGAAGGAAAACTAAACACTAGAAAAAGCAAGAAATTAGCCGGGCATTGGTGGCACACGCCTTTAATTCCAGCACTTGGGAGGCAGAGGCAGGCGGATTTCTGAGTTCAAGGCCAGCCTGATCTTCAGAGTGAGTTCCAGGACAGCCAGGACTACACAGAGAAACCCTGTCTTGAAAAAAACAAAAAAAGAAAAAAGAAAAAGAAAAGAAAAAGCAAGAAACTAATCTTCTTTCAATAAAACCCAAAGAAGATAACCACACAAACATAAAAATTACATCAAAAATAGCAGGAAGCAATAATCACTATTCCTTAATATCAACATCAGCGGATGAAATTCCCCAATAAAAAGACATAGACTAACAGACTGGATACGTAAACAAGACCCCACATTTTGCTGCATACAGGAAATGCATCTCAGTGTCAAAGACAAACACGACCTCAAAGCAAAAGGCTGGAAAACAGTTCTCCAAGCAAATGGTCCCAGCAAACAAGCTGGAGTAGCCATTGTAATACTCAACAAAATAGATTTTCAACCAAAAGTCTTTTTAAAAAGACACAGAGGGACACTTTATACTCATCAAAGAAAAAAAATCTACCAGGAAGAACTCTCAATTCTAAACATCTATGCTCCAAATACAAGGGCACCCTCATTGGTAAAGGAAACTTTACTAAAGCTTAAAGCATACATCTCAACCCAGACAATTGTTGTGAGTAACTTCAACACCCCACTCTCCTCAATGGATAGAGCAGGGAAACACAAGCTAAATAGAGACACAGTGAAACTAACAGAAGTTTTGGTCCAAATTGATTTAATAGATATCTATAGAACATTTCATCCTAAATCAAAAGAATATACCTTCTTCTCAGCACCTCATGGTAGCTTCTCCAAAACT
Source organism: Apodemus agrarius (assembly GCA_964023405.1). Taxonomy (NCBI): domain Eukaryota; kingdom Metazoa; phylum Chordata; class Mammalia; order Rodentia; family Muridae; genus Apodemus; species Apodemus agrarius. Next base: position 39,506,487 of record OZ030028.1, read on the forward strand.
GGCCATATAATTGGTCACAAAACATACCTCAACAGATATAAGAAGATTGAAATAATCCAATGCCTCCTATCAGATCACTATGGAGTAAGGGTGGTCTTCCATAGCAACAAAAACAACAGAAATTCCACATACACATGGAAGCTGAACAATGTTCTACTCAATGATACTTTGGTCAAGGAATAAATAAGGAAAGAAATCAAAACCTTTTGAGAATTTAATGAAAATGAAGGCACAACATACCCAAATTTATGGGACACAATGAAAGCAGTGTGAAGAGGAAAACTCATAGCTCTGAGTGCCTCCAAAGAGAAGCTGGAGAAAGCATACACTAGCAGCTTAACAGAACACCTGAAAGCTTTAGAACAGAAAGAAGCTAATACACCCAAGAGAAGTAGAAGGCAGGAAATCATCAAACTCAGGGCTGAAATCAACAAAGTTGAAACAAAAAGAACTATACAAAGAATCAATGAAACCAGGAGCTGGTTCTTTGAGAAAATTAACAAAATAGGTAAACCCTTAGTCAGACTAACCAGAGGGTACAGAGACAGTATCCAAATTAACAAAATAATAAATGAAAAGGGAGATATAACAACATAATATTATTAGATCCTACTACAAAAGCCTATATTCAACATAACTGGGAAATCTGGATAAAATGGACAATTTCCTAGACAGATACCAACTACCAACGTTTAATCAGGATTTGATAGACCATCTAAACTGTCCCATAACCCCTAAAGAAATAGAAGTGGTCACTGACGGTCTCCCAACCAAAAAAAAAAAAAAAAGCACAAGACCAGATGGTTTTAGTGCAGAATTCTATCAGAACTTCAAAGAAGACCTAACACCAATACTCTTCAAACTATTCCACAAAATAGAAACAGAAGGAACACTACCCAACTCATTCTATGAAGTCACAATTTTGCTGATATTAAAACCACACAAAGATACAACAAGGAAAGAGAACTTTAGACCAATTTCCCTTATGAATATTGATGCAAAAATACTCAATAAAATTCTTGCCAACTGAATCCAAGAACACATCAAAACAATCATTCACCATGATCATGTAAGCTTCATGCACAGATGGTTCAATATATGGAAATCCATCAATGTAATCCACTAAATAAACAAACTCAAAGAAAAAAAACACATGGTCATTTTATTTGATTCTGAAAAAACATTTGATAAAATTCAGCATCCTTTCATGTTAAAGAGGGTGGGAAGGCTGGGAAGGGCTTGGTCCATACTGTGGAGGCATGGCCTGTCTCTGGAGAACAGAAATGCTTTCCCACTCCCTGATTATGTATTAAATTCCCACTCCTCTCTCTTCTCAGAGTGCTTGGTGCCTGTAGCATAGATGTTATCACTAGCACATCATTTTGAGTGAACATAAGGTTTTGGCCTATCAGTCACATAAGGACAATGCCCCAAGCCCCTCCGCATGTAGAAGATGTGACCTGTGGTCACATAGGCTTAAGACAGATCTCCATTTTAATGAGGTACCAAAGTCCTGGAGGGCTTTGACAATAAGCATTCCTTCCCAGACACTCATCCATGCAAAAGGTATTTATCTTAGGCCCACCCCGAGAAGTATAGTATGGTTATACAAATCCATTTTCCGCCATGACAAATTTAAAACCATGCACTGACTCTTTTCATCAGGATCTGCCTTGGGGAGCCATGAAGAAGGTGTTTGGGGGCCCCATTCTATTCTCAGCTCTTTCTCTATTTCCAGTGGTGCCTGGATGTTCAAGAGCCTGACAACCAGACAGCCTGTGCTTCCTTGCTAGCTCAAGGACCACTGAGTCAGCTCCGGCTGTCCCATACCTCAGACTGTGCTTTCCCACCCTGGGAGAGGTGTCCTGGGGCTTCTCTACACCTCAACATCCACCCAGCAACAGCATGTGGTAAGTGTGGTCAGCTTCCCTCGTCCTGACTCCCTGAGCAACCCTGCCTTGTGCAGATCAGACTCAGGACCCCCATAACCCTACAGTTACACATGCCTGTATGTGCTCATGTGGAAACCAGAGTTCAAGCATCTTTCTCTGTAGATCTCTATGGCATTTTTGTGGCAGGCTCTCTCTGTGAATCTAGAAGGCTCTGGTTTGGCTAGAGTCACTAGCAAACAAGCCCCTGGGATCTACCTGTTTCCACATGCAGCTCTAGCGTCACACAGGAACGCTGCTCTGCCCAGCTTTTTTGTGAATGCTGAGGATCCGAACTCAGGTCCTTTCCCCACTGATCAAGCCATTCCCCTAGGCCTGGGACACTTGAAGGGCTTGATATTTGGATTTTTTAAAGGATTATTTTACTATTGTATGGGTTTGGCCTGATGTTGCTTGTATTATAATGTTAATTTTCATCCCCAAAACTTCTTACAGGAGCATCTGCACATAAGACACTGAGGGACCGTGCCCCCAGTTGGCTCCAATTGGTAAGTAAATATGCCAGCAGCCAGTGCCTGGGCAGAACAGACAGAGGCAGTACATTTAGGATTCTGGGGCTTGGGAAAGAGATGAGGAAGAGGCAGAATCACCATGTGAAGACCGTGGTGCAAGACCAGTCATATAAGAACTCAGGTAAGTGGCTCTAGTGGCCACATTCCCAATTGACTCCTTGGTAGCTGAGCTAAGGAATGTTAACTCTGAAATACTAGACTGGAGTTTTTGCTAGCCTTGGGAAAGATTAGAAATGTCCAACCATTCAGCTAGTCAAGGCATATTAAAAATTAACTGGTGCACATGCCTGTGTGTTCTTGTTTGTGTGTGTCTGTCTATGTGTCTCTATGTGTCTCTATGTGTCTCTGTGTGTAGTGTGTGTCTGTGTGTGTGTCTTTCTTTGTGTGTTATGTCTCTCTATGCAAGTGTCTATATTTGTGTCTTTATATATCTGTCTCTGTGTGTGTCTCTGTATGTGTGTGTATGTGTATCTCTTTGTGTGTATCTCTCTGCATGTGAGTGTATACATGAATGCTAGTGCACATGCCCATGTGTGCTCATGTGGAGACCAGAGATCAGCCTCCTTTCTCTATAATTCTTTATGGTGTTTTTGAGGCACGCTTTCTCCTTGAATCTAGAAGGCTCTGGTTTGGCTAAATTAGCTAGCAAGTAGGACCCTAGGAATCAAATGGATGGAACTAGAAAATATCATCCTCACTGAAGTAACCCAGGCCCCAGAGACTCACATGGTGTGTACTCCCTTATGAGTGAGCATTAGCCATAAAATACAGGGTAACCATGCTATGATCCATAGTCCAAAAGAAACTAAATAATCAGGAGGACCAAAGGGAAGAAACATGAATCTCACAGAAGGGGAAACAAAATAGACTTGGGAGGTGGAGGGAGGGAGGGAACTGGATAGGAGATAGAGTGGAGAGGGGAATAGGGAATAGGATCAAGTGTTGGGGCACAGGGAGGGCTGGAAGATATAACAGGAATAGGTGGTGGGCATATCTGGGACTAGCCAGAAACCTGGGATGGTGTAAGTTCAGAGAAGTCTTTGGGAATAACCCTACCTAAGACTCCTAGTAGTTGTGAATACAGAGACTGAAGTAGCCAACTCCTGTAGCAAGCAGACTTCCAGAGGAGGTAGGGGCACATCAATTAACACACAACACCATCCACCTAAAAACTGTCTTGCTAAAAGCAATGCAGGGATAAAGATGAGTGAATGACCAAGTAATGACTGACCAAACTTTAGACCCATACAGTGAGAGACACGTTAAATGACACTCTGCTTTTAGAATGGGACCTAGCATAACTGACTCTTGAGAGGCTTCATCCAGTAACAGATGCAGAGACCCTCAGCCAAACTTCATCCACAACTTGGGGAGTTATGTGGATGAGTTAGAGTAGGATTGAGTGAGCCAGAAGGGTCAGGGACCCCAAAGAAGATATGCAGTCAATGGACCTGGGTCCATGGGGGCTCACAGGGCCTGAACCACAAAACAAAGTGCTTACAGGGGCTGAACTTAGGCTCCCTAAATACTAGTGGTGGATGTGCAGATTGGTCTTTGTGTGGGTTCCCTAACAATTAGAGCTGGAGCTATCTCTGAATTGATTGCCTGCCATTGGACCTCCTTCTGCTAGCTGGACTACCTGGTTGGGCCTCACTGGGAGAGGATGCACTTAATCCCGCTACTGTTGGATGTCCCAGGGCAAGGTGGGACACAGGGGAACTTTCTCTTCTCTAAGGAGAAGGGGATGGGACTGTGGGAGAGGGACAAGTAAGGGTTGGACTGGGAGGAAAGAAGGGAGGAGAGCTACAATCAGGATGTAAAATGAATAAATAAATTAATCAATGAAAAAACAATGTGACCTACCCGACAGTTTGTGAGGACAGAAAAGCATTCCTTCACCAGCACATTCTTAATTATCTCTGGATCCGTGATGGCAAGCAGAGGCATTTAACCATCAAACAACCTGTGTGGGGAAGACAGCTGGACCAGGTTCTGACATGAGAGCCACACCCAGACATTGATCTTAATGCTGCAGGACCCGCACTCTGCTTATACAATACAGGGTCACAGGAGTTCCCAGTTCAGCTTAGGGTTTCTGATCATGAACACAATGGAGTCTTTTTAAAATGATAGGTAATGTCATTTGAGACCCAATGAGTCACTTAAAGACAAAACAAATCTGTACGGCATCACACTTAGAAATAACAAGTGGAAATTTTCCAAATCAAGATGTGTACATGTGAAAATTGCCTATATCATTTTCAATGAATTTGTATTTGAAATAGTGCACAGGGCTGGAGGGATGGCTCCACATTTAGAGCATATATTGCTCTTACAGAAGACCCACATTTTGTTCTACATAAAATAGTTCACAACAACCTGAATCACCAGCTCCGGGGATATCCAATAACTCTGGAGTACACTGGAGTCAGAGGCAGGCAGGTATCTGTGAGTTCAAGGCCTAGTTTACAAAGCAAGTCCAGGACAACCAGGGCTACACACAGAGGAAACCTGACTTGAAAAAGATAATCTTAAAAATACTAGAATATGTCAACATCTGGTGTCAGGATGCAGCCCAGTCTTAGAATGCCTGCCGAGGGTGCAGACTGTGTATTTGACACATTGAGATGAAAATATGGAATTTAAATGAGGCACCTGTATCTTCTTCTCCAAGTCTTAGTACTAAAGACAGGGCAGGAAGAGCATGACAGCCAGGAAGCGGAGGGGAGAGCTGCACAGACTGCCTTCAGGACTCCTGACTTCACCGAAGCTGAGATCACATCCACACACCCTGAGCATGACTGTCAACATTCCAGCAGAAGGTTTAAGGTCCTGTCCCTGGATTTGCATGCAGCTAGTTTCTGGAGGGGGGGAAGCAAAATGTCCCAAAGGTAGAGGCACCTGATGATGTCACATCTGTCCCTGGGATCTATGTGGTGGAAAGAAAACAGACTGGCACAAACTGTCATCAGATATATACTTTCATCAAAAATCTTGGGAGGGGTTTGGAGCTGGAGCAACAGATAGAGATACCTGTACCATGACTTATGACCTGAGTTCAATTCCTGGAAGTAGCTAACTACCTTCCACATGTTATTTTCTGACATAAATACATGCAACAGGACATGTGTCCCCCTTCAAGGAAAAAAAACTTGATTTAAAATAAAATATAAACAGCAAAAATGTCTGTATATGCACAGAGGAAGGTTTTGTTTTAATGCTAAGCAAGACTAATTTACCAAGCCCTTAGCTAGGTCATGCCAGCCCTACTGTCAAATAGCATACTAGAGTAAATAACGAAGTTTAGGAATGTGGGCTTCTATAGGGAAATGAGCAATCTTGGCAAGGAGATGGAACAAGATACATTTGCCAGAGGAGATCAGAGGGGATGGAAGCAATACATCTCATGTCAGGAATAGGACATTTTGGAGAAGAAAACAAATTAGAAGAGGACATCGTTAAATCCATTTGCTTCATAACTTCTGTTAGTTTCACTGTGTCTCTGTTTAGTTTCTGTTTCCATTGTCTGTCCATTGATGAGAGTGGGTGTTGAAGTCTCACACTATTATTGTGTGAGGTGCAATGTGTGCTTTGAGCTTTAGTAAAGTTTATTTTATGAATGTGGGTGCCCTTGCATTTGGAGCATAGATGTTCAGAATTGAGACCGCATCTTGGTAGATTTTTTTCTTTGATGAGTTTGAAGTGTCCTTCCTTATCTTTTTTTTCTATATAACTTTGGTTGAAAGTTGATTTTATTTGATATTGGAATGGCTACACCAGGTTGTTTCTTGGGACCATATGGTTGGAAAATTGTTTTCCAGCCTTTTACTCTGAGGTAGTGTCTGTCTTTGTGCCTGAGGTGAGTCTGTAGGAGGTTCTACACGGTTGAAATGACTAAAGTCTCTTCTGACACTCAAATCAATACCTTGAAAGCCACATCTGGAGAGTAAATGTCCAATATCTACAAATAACTCAAGAAGGTAGACTCCAGAGAAACAAATAACCCTATTAGAAATGGGATACAGAGCTAAACAAAGAATTCTCAACTGAGGAATGCCAGATGGCTGAGAAACATCTAAAGAAATGTTCAACATCCTTAGTCATCAGGGAAATGTAAATCAAAACAACACTGAGATTCCACCTCACATCAGTTAGTATGGCTAAAATAAAAAACTCAGGGTTCAGCAGATGCTGGCAAGGATGTGGAGAAAGAGGAACACTCCTCCATTGCTGGTGGGATTGCAAGCTAGTAAAACTAGTCTGGAAATCAGTTTGTCAGTTCCTCAGAAAGTTGGACATAGCACTACCTGAGGACCCAGCTATACCACTCCTGAGCATATACCCAGAAGATTCTCCAACATGTAATAAAGACACATGCTCCACTATGTTCATAGCAGCCTTATTTAAAATAGCCAGAAGCTGAAAAGAACCCAGATGTCCCTCAACAGAGGAATAGATACAGAAAATGTGGTACATTTACACAATGGAATACTAGTTGTCTATTAAAATCAATGAACTCATGAAATTCTTAGGCAAATGGATAGAACTACAAAATATAATCCTTAGTGAGGTAACCCAATCACAAAAGAACACACATGATATGCACTACCTGGTAAGTGGATATTAGCCCAAAAGCTCTGAATACTCAAGCTACAACTCACAGACCACATGGTGCTTGAGAAGGAAGACCAAAGTGTGGGTACTTTGATACTTCTTAGAAGGGGGATCAAAATACCCATGACTCACAGCCAACCAATAGACTAAGCACAGGGTCCACAATGGAAGAGCTAGAGAAAGGACCTAAGGAGACGAAGAGGTTTGCAGCCCCATATGTCCCAACAGTACTCCCAGAGTTCCTAGGGACTAAACCACCAACCAATGAGTACACATGGAGGATTCCATGGCTCCAACTACATATGTAGCAAAGGATGGCCTTTTCAGACATCAGTGAGAATAGAGGTCTTGGGCCTGTAAAGTTCAATGCCCAAGTGTAGGGGAATGCCAGGTCAGGAAAGTGAGAGGGGGAGTCTGTAAGCAGGGAAAGGGGGATGGGATAAGGGGTGTTCAGAGGTGCAACAAGGTAAGGGGATACCATTTGAAGTGTAAATAAAGCAAATATCTAATAAAAATTTAAAAATTTAAAAAATTAGAAGAGGACACTCAAGGCCTGGTGGGATACTCAGGGACCCCACATTCTCAGAGAATAGAGGAGGGGAGATTGTGTGATGGCCATGCGGGAGAGGGGAGGGACCTTGCTGTAAAATGAACAATTAGATAATTAATGGAAGAAAAAAGAACTTGAGTCCATGGAACATCAGTGTCTGTCAAAAAGCCACAGTGTGCAATGTTTCCATGTCAATTAGACCTTTGAACCCTGGCACTTAATGGCATGCAGTAGTACCTTTACACATGGCTATAATTCAGGCTGGCCTCATCCTTGAACAAGCGAAGTGCCACCTCCTAAAAACAGTCAGCTCTGGAATGTCCAGAATATTCACCCTCATATTCTTGCATATGTTTTATAGCACTCTGTTGAATTTCCATAAACCCTGGAAAGAGAAATAGCGCAAACTCCATTATTGTCCTATATGCACTGAGCCTTTTGTAGCCACAGCCCCAAACCCCTCAGATCCCATGAAGTCACAGACACATTGTCTCTGACACAGAAAAGCTCTTATTCAGAAATATTTGACATGTCAAGTGCAGGATGGGTCAGTGGGGAAAGGCAGAATGAGAAAGAAGGACATATGACACCTTCCTCTGGCCTCTGCATATTGACTCACACACATACACATGTACACAGACAGCACGTACACACCACACACACTCTAATAACAAAAATGATGATGATGATGATGATGATGATGATGATGATGATGATGATGATTAACACAACTGTTTTAAAGAATGTGCAAGGGAAGCACAGATCCTGTAGGAAGAAAATCCTGAGCAGACAGTAGCACAAACTTTGTCACTCGGCTTCTGGGTGTGAGCTTGGGAATGTCTGTCTGGGGGAATGACCATGGGCCAGGTATCAAAGCAGGTTAGTCACAGTCATCTAGACTTAGAACCTACATGGCACAGTACCTTCTCATTACTCAATTTTCTAATAATTTTGTTAAATCATCCTTTCCCTAGTGGCTTTGCTTTTAACAAATCCTTAAAAGAAAAAGAAGAAATAAAAATACATTATTTAGGTAAGGATCTAAGGTGATGGACAACCATCATCCTGTCTCACATATTCTCACTTGCTACTCAGACTCATGCATAAGATTTCTGCCTTTAAAGGAAGAATACCTGTCAGCACCTACTATAGAGCAGTTTGCCTAGCATGTATAAGGTCACAGATCTCATCCTCAGCACACACAAAAATAACCAAAAACCAAAAACCAAAAACAGAACCTAAAATGTGTCACTAAGCCTAGAAAACTGGTTGATCTTGGTCCAAGTTCCATTCTCAGAACCCACATCATCCATCTCACATCCATCTCTAACTTTAGCTTCAGGGAATCAACCACCCTCTTCTGTTCTCCATAGGTATTGCACTCACAGGCACAAAAACACACATACAACTATATACACATAAAATCTTTCTAAATGAAGCAGTCACTAACCAGGACCCTGGTACGTAAATGAAGAGAGAAGCTAAGTGCTCTAGTTCTGAAGAACTCAAACATAATAGTATGTGCTGGGTCTACTGCTATAGAAAAACCTTCATGGGTTCAAAGATTAAGCAGAGAACTCAAGTATGCAGAAAGCCTCCCAAATGTGGGGGATGGGGGCCTGTGATAAGCTGATGCTTCGAGAATATTCAGAAAAAAGAACAACAGTGTCACTCATAAGACCTCATACAAAGAGAATTTTAATCTAGTAAATACAGATTGGTGTCCTAGAAGTTGGAAACCCCTTCAAGATTTTCTCCAAATAACAACAGCAGTGCCTTCCTGGACTCTACACTGAGCAAGAAACAAACTCTTCCTTTACTGCACACAAGGTCAGAGCATCATGTCCTCAGCATCAAGATGGAATGAGACCAAGATCTGGACATTTTACTCAATGTGAATTTCAATAAATTTACACTAGGGCCAGTGACATGACTCCGAATGATAAAGAACTTGCCACCAAGCCTGATAACCTGACCTCTATCCCTAAGAATAAGATTTCTGCAAAAGCAGACTGACTCCCACAAACTGTGCTCTGACGTACACATGTCTGCTGCAGCATATAGACACCCTCACCCAAAAATAAATAAATGGAAGGGTGACAATGGGAACTATGGAGATGTTTCAGGGGGAGAAGCACCCTGTGGAAACCAGAATTTGACTCTGAAGATCTGTGTAAGTGCATGGCAGGAGAAAATAGAACCAGCTTGTAAGAGTCAGAGACAAGGGACCCTGAGAGCAAACTGGCTACCTAAACTAGTCAAGTCAGATAGAGCCAGCTCAAAGAGAGACTCTACCTCAAATAGCTAAGTGCAGAACAATCAGGAAGACACACATGTTAACCTCTGACCTCCTCATACACACAAAAACACATGGATATGCACCTACACACACATAAGGACATTCATACACATGCAAATGCATATATATACAATTATATATTATATGTTGACATATATGTTTTATAGTAAATATACATATATAATATATATACTATAAATACATACACACATACAAATATTTTATTAGTTTATACGGCAAAAAGAGTCCCAGAGGATCATTGGACATTGTAAGGAGTCAAAAGAACACACAATATGAGGGCCTGATGTCTCAGGGTTTCCTCATAAGGAGAATTTAATAGAACTAAGACATTGGCCACAAGTAGAAGCCATATAGAAAGCTAAATCAACACTCGCCTGTAGTAACTCAGCACAGTGCCTAAAAAAGGGAGAGGTTTGTGTGCAGGAATTCCATTTCTTAAAAAGTCGATGTGTACCAGTCCCATATCTATAAAGGGAAACAAAGAGACTTGTGGCCACACATACACAGAAAGAGGAGACAAGCATGACCATCATAAAAACTGAAAAAAGCTTGTGCCCAGGCGAAGCAGCTGACTAAAGCAGCTTAAAAATCTATACGGACACTGTCCCATCTGCAATATTCTCACCCTCAGCCCTGTCAGCCAGCAGGAGTCGTTCAAGAACGGATAATACCCATTTCTCATCAGGGAGCCCAACAGACAACACAGGGACGGCCTTCGGATCTAGCTTTCCAGCCAGGGTCTCAATCTATATCTGGGAGTAAATTTTCATCTACCCCCCAGTCCAGCTCCCATCCCCCCAAGTTCCAGAGCAAACACTTCCAACCTAAGTCATTCCAACCTGCGCCTTCTCAGAAAAAAATGTCTTGCTCTCAGCCCTCTGAAGCTAAACTCCCTCATCAAACTCCCTCTCATGCTAACCCCACTCATGTGCACCCTTCCCATGCTAAACCCACCCACTCCCAGACCTCCCATGCTAAACCCACCCACTCCCAGGCTTCCCATGCTAAACCCACTCACTCCCAGGCCTCCCATGCTAAACCCACCCACTCCCAGGCCTCCCAAGCTAAACCCTCCCCATCCCAATCTACTCAGTTCAAGGCACATAAACCCCATCAGTCTCAATCTAAGCCTTTTCAACCAAGATCCACTCAAGCTAAATCATCCCAGGCCAAGCCTTCCCAGGCCAAGGCCTACCACCCAAGAGCAGGGAGACGTTAAAGAACATACTCTATAGATCTAGGAAGTATGGTCTTTGCTTAAGTTATTCTCATATAACAATCTGAAGAAAAGTTTCAACCAAAGACAAATAAAAGTAGCAAAACAAAAAAGAAAAAACTGAAACAAACCAACAACTTGGTTCCCCATCCCCAGTTTCCTGAGAGCTTTGGGAATGGTGAGTTTGCATGTCAGCCAATTCCTGGTATCCATATATGCTGAGTTCTTATGTATCTAGGGATAACCAAAAGTGAGCAAGGCCATAACTAGACTACATGATATCATTAAACTACTGTGGGATGCTTTTGTGCATTGTGCATTTAATTGTTGATTTATGTACCCAGAGATCCAGTACAGAGCTCTGGTTCAGCCTTTGGTATTGTGGTTATCATGAAGCATCTTCTGAGTCAGTATTTTGTCAACATTGTTCTCCACCATCTTCTGATTGGTCAAATCAAGGGTACAGCAGCATATAGCTGTGCAGGAGAGAAAAGGGTTCTGTGCCAAGAACGAGGGAGAAGATCTCAGGTGGGACTGGGGAGTCCTGAAATCAGGACACAAGGAAGAAGGAGGTGTCAGAGTGAGACTACAATGGCAGGTAACAGGCCACAGTGTGGGAACTTGGCCAGGCCAGCATATGACATAGTCAGGTTAGAATAACTTAGAATCAGTCTATCTTAATGCACAAAGCTTTAAAATTGTGTGTGTGTGTGTGTGTGTGTGTGTGTGTGTGTGTGTGTGATTATACAAACCAAGGGTGAACATAGAACACTCCACATACTTTTGCACTAAACCCTAAAAAAGGAAGTTGAAGGATGGTGTGGGTTTGGGTGCCCCGCAGATCTGTATAATTTCAGTATGAACTTTAAAAGTTAATACCACTGGGGCTATAGCTCAGAAGTAAAGAGTATGCCTGTCATATATAGGCTCTGGCTTGATCCCCCAAAACAGCCAAAATATTAAAGCACAAAATTAACTCAATTGTCATTACACATGGGACCATCAAGATGACTCCACAAGTAAATGCACTGACTGATAATGTTGATAATCTGAGTTTGGTTTTCTGGACATGCATGATAAGAAACAACTACCTCTGAAAAGTTGTCCTCTGACTTACATGCAGACACACACATACACACACTGTAGCATGTGCTGGCCCTAACAACAGTAAATAAGAACTTGAAAATTTGAAAACTCTTTATAAGAGTTAATTTCAACTCCTGCTAGGTGTTGGAGGAGGTCTGGTGCTCTGTGTTTTTAGATGCTGGTTTCTGAACCCTGAGACCTTGATACAGTCCAGACATGGGCAATGTCATGAGTATGAAAGATTCTCCTGTATCAGTGTGGTGTAAAGAATGATCCCCAGTAAATATCTTCAAGAAAATTATAGAAGAAAACTTCCCTAACCTAAAGAAAGAGATACCCATAGACATACAAGAGGCCTACAGAACTCCAAAGATATTGGACCAGAGAAGAAATTTCTCCCATCACACAGGAATCAAAACACCAAATGCCCAAAACAAAGAAAGAATAAGAAAATCAGTAAGTAAAAAGGTCATGTAACATATAAAGGCAGAGCTATCAGAATTACACCTTACTTCTCACCAGAGAAGTCATATAGACCCTAAGAGTACATAAATGCTAGCCCAGGCTAGTGCACCCAGCAAAACTCTCAATCCACAAATCCACACTTTAGTATTCCTTCTTCTTAAGCTTCATGTTGTCTCTGAGTTGTATCTTGGGTGTTCCAAGCTTTTGGTCTAATATCCACGTATCAGTGAGTGCATACCATGTGTGTTCTTTTGTGATTGGGTTACCTCACTCAGGATGATATTTTGTAGCTCCATCCATTTGCCTAAGAATTTCATGAATTCATTGTTTTTAATAGCTCAGTAGAACTCCATTGTGTAAATGCACCACATTTTTTTTGTATCCATTCCTCTGTTGAGGGACATCTGGGTTCTTTCCAGCTTCTGGCTATTATAAATAAGACTGTTATGAACATAGTGAAGCATGTATCCTTATTACATGTTAGAGAATCTTCTGGGTATATGCCCAGGAGTGGTATAGCTGGGTCCTCAGGCAGTGCTATGTCCAATGTTCTAAGGAACTGCCAAACTAATTTCCAGACTAGTTTTACCAGCTTGCAATTCCACCAGCTCCTCTTTCTCTACATTCTCTCCTGAATTTGTTGACCCCTGAATTTTTGATCCTAGCCATTCTGACTGGTGTGAGGTAGAGTCTCAAAGTTGTTTTGATTTGCATTTCCCTGATGATTAAGGATGTTGAACATTTCTTTAGGTGTTTCTCAGCCATCCAGTATTCCTCAGTTTAAAATTCTTTGTTTAGCTCTGTACCCCATTTTTAATAGGGTTATTTGTTTCTCTGGAGTCTAACTTCTTGAGTTTTTTAAATATATAATGGATATTAGCCTTCTATTGGATGTACAATTGGTAAAGGTCTTTTCCCAATCGGCTGGTTGTCATTTTGTCCTATTGACAGTGTCCTTTGCCTTCCAGAAGCTTTGCAGTTTTATGAGGTCCCATTTGTCAATTACTGATCTTAGAGCATAAGCTATTGGTGTTCTATTACAGAAAATTCCCCCCTTGACCTTGTGCTCTAGGTTCTTCCCCACTTTCTCTTCTATTGGATTCAGTGTATCTGGTTTTATGTGGAGGTTTTTTATCCACTTGGACTTGAGCTTTGTACAGGGAGATAATAATGGATCAATTTGCATCCTTCTGTATGTTGACTGCCAGTTGACCCAGTACCATTTATTGAAATTGCTGTCTTTTTTCCAATGGATGGTTTTAGCTCTTTTGTCAAAGATCAAGTGATCATATGTAGGGAGTGGGTCAGCTCTAGGTCTTCAATTCTATTCCATTGATCTGTCTCTATACCAACACCATACAGCTTTTATCACTATTGCTCTGTTGTAGAGCTTGAGTTCAGGGATGGTGATTCCATCAGAAGTTCATTTATTCTTGAGAATAGCTTTCACTATCCTGGGTTTTTTGTTATTCCAGATAAATTTGGAAATATCCCTTTCTAACCCTATGAAGAATTGAATTGGAATTTTGATGGGGATTCCATTGAATCTGTAGATTTCTTTAGGCAAGAGGACCATTTATGCTATATTAACCCTGCCAATCCATGAGCATGGGACATCTGTCTATCTTCTGAGATCTTCAATTTCTTTCTCCAAGACTTGAAGTTCTTGCCATACAGATCTTTCACTTGCTTGGTTAGAGTCACACCAAGGTATTTCATATTATTTGTGACTATTGTAAAGTGTGTGATTTCCCTAATTTCTTTCTCAGCCTCTTTATCCTTTGAGTATAGGAAGGCTACTAATTTGTTTGAGTTAATTTCATATCCAGCCAGTTTGCTGAAGTTGTTTATCAGGTTTAGGAGTTCTCTGGTGGAAATGTTGGGGTTACATAAGTATACTATCATATCATCTGCAAATAGTGATACACTGAGTTCTTCCTTTCCAATTTGAATCCATTTGACCTCCATTTGTTCATTGCCAGAGCAACTAGACAACAAAATATAGTACTTCGAGTACTATATTGAACTGGTAGGGAGAGAGTGGACAGCCTTGTCTAGTCCCTGATTTCAGTGGGATTGCTACAAGTTTCTCTCCATTTAGTTTGATGTTGGCTACTGGTTTACTGCATGTTTCTTTTACTATCTTTAGATATGGGCCTTGAATTCCTGATCATTCCAAGACTTTTATCATGAAGAGATATTGAACTTTGTCAAATTTTGTCAAATGCTTTCTCAACTTCTAATGAAATGATCATGTGTTTTTTCTTTGACTTTGTTTATATAGGGGATTATATTGATGGATTTCTGTATATTGAACCATCCCTGCATCCCTAGGATGAGACCTACTTGATCACGGTGGATGATTGTTTTGATGTGTTCTTGTATTTGGTTGGCAAGAATTTTATGAGCATTGTTGCATCGATATTCATAAGGGAAATTGGTCTATAGTTTTCTTTCTTTCTTGGGTCTTTGTGTGGTTTAGGTATCAGGGTAATTGTGCCTTCATAAAATGAGTTGGTTAGTGTTTCTTCTGTTTCTATTTTGTGGAATATTTTAAAGAGTATTGTTGTTGTCTTCCTTTTTATTTTTTATTAGATATATTCTTTATATACATTTCAAATATTTCCCCTTTCCTGGTCCTCCCCCCCCCTTGAAAATCCCCTAATCCATCTCCCATACCCCTGTTCTCCAATCAACCTCTCCAGCTTCCCTGTCCTGGTATTCCCCTATGCTGTGGCATACAGCCTTCCCAGAACCAGGGGCTTATCCTCCCTTTGATGTCCAACAAGGCCATTTTCTGCTTCCTATATGACTGGAGCCATGGGTAACTCCATGTGTACTCTTTGATTAGTGGTTTTGTCCCTGGGAGCTCTGGAAGTACTGGGTGGCTCATACTGTTGCTCCTCCTATGGCTCTGCAAACCCCTTCAGCTACTTGGGACCTTTCTCTAGTCCCTCCATTGGGGATCCTGTGCTCAGATCAACGGCGGGCTGAGAGTGACCTCCTCTGTATTTATCATGCACTAGCAGAGCTTCCCAGATGACAGCTATATCCAGCTCCAGTCAGCAAGCACTTGTGGACATCCAAGATAGTGTCTGGGTTTTGTAGCTGTATATGGGATGGATCCCTAGGTGGGGCAGTCTCTGGTTGGTCTTTCACTCAGTTTCTGCTCCACACTTTGTCTCTGTATTTTCTTCTGTGGGTATTTTGTTGCCCCTTCCAAGAAGGACCAGAGTATCCATACTTTGTTCTTCCTTTTTCTTGAACTTCATTTTACCTGTGAAGTGTGTCTTGCGATTGTTTAGATCATTTATCTGGTCCTGATTTAACTTTTGTACCTAGTCCATTTCATCTAGATTTTCCACTTTTGTTGAGTATAGGCATTTTTAGTAGGATCTGATGATTTTTTGGATTTCCTCAGTATCTGCTGTTATGTCTCCCTTTTCATTTCTGATTTTACTGATTTGAATATGGTCTCTTTGCCCTCTGGTTAGTTTGGGTAAAGGTTTATCTATCTTGTTGGCTTTTTCAAAGGAACAGCTCCTGGTTTGGTCGATTCTTTGCATAGTTCTTTTTGTTTCTACTTGGTTGATTTCTGCCCTGAGTTTGGTTATGTCCTGCCATCTACTCCTCTTGAGTGTATTTGCTTCTTTTTGTTTTAGAGCCTTCAGCTGTGCTGTTAAGCTGTTAATGGATGATCTTTCCAGTTTCTTTTTGGAGGCACTTAGAGCTATGGGTTTTCCACTTAACACCATTTTCATTGGTCTCACAAGGGCTGGATTTGTGGAAACATACTGTGTAAATTTGTTTTTGTCATGTAATACCTTGGTTTCTCCATCTATGGTAATTGAGAGATTTTCTGGGTATAGTAGCCTGGATTGGCATTTGCATTCCCTAGGGTCTGTATGATAGCTGTTCAGGATCTTCTGGCTTTCATAGTCAGTAGTGAGAAGTCTGGTGTAATTCTGATAGGTATACCTTTATATGTTGCTTGACCTTTTCCCCTTTCTGCTTTCAATATTCTTTGTTTAGTGCATTTGGTGTTTTAATTATTATGTGACGGGAGGATTTTCATTTCTGATCAAATATATTTGGAGTTCTGTAGGTTTCTTTTATGTTCCTCTGCAACTCTTTCTTTAGGTTAGGAAAGTTTTCTTCTATAATTTTGTTGTAGACATTCACTGTCCCTTTAACTTGGAAATCTTCACTCTCTTCTATACCTATAATCTTTAGGTTTGGGCTTCTCATTTTGTCCTGGGTTTCCTGGATGTTTTGGGTCTGGAGCTTTTTGCATTTTATATTTTCTATGACTGTTGTGTCAATGCTTTCTATAGTATCTTCTGCATCTGATATCTCTTGTATTCTGTTTTTGATACTTGCATCCATGACTCCTGACTTTTCCCTAGGTTTTCTATGTCCAGAGTTGTTTTCTTTGTGATTTCTTTATTGATTCTACCTCTATTTTTAGATCCTGGATGGTTTTGTTCAATTCCTTTACCTGTTTGGTTGTACTTTCCTGTAATTCTTTAAGGGCTTCTACCTGTTTGTGTTCTCCTGTATTTCTTTAAGGGAGTTATTTATGTCCTTCTTGAAGCCCTCTATCAGCATCATGAGCTGTGATTTTAAATCCAAATCTTGCTTTTCTTGTGTGTTGGGGTATCCAGGACTTGCTGTTGTGGGAGAATTAGGTCTGGATGGTGCCATGTTGCCTTGATTTCTGTTAGTAATGTTCCTGTTTGTCTTTTGCCATCTGGTTATTTCTGGTATTAGCTGGTCCTGCTGATTCTGGCTGGTGCTTGTCCCTCCTGTGGGCCTGCAAGCCTGTCTTAACACCCCTGGGTTACCGTTTCTCCCCTGGCACAGAGTGCTGTTGCACTGCCCACCTCCTGTGTGCAGGTGGGACCCTGGTGGACCCTTTCCCAGCTGTTTTGGCACTCTGGTGTTCCTGGTACTTCTAACTGTACCTGCCTACTTAGTAGCTCGAGAGAAGATGGCCTATTTGGTCCTTCTTAGATAGGGTACAAAATACCCATTGGAGGAAATACAGAGAGAAAGTGTGGAGCAGAGACTGAAGGAAAGACCATCCAGAAACTGCCTCACCTGGAGTTCCATCCATATACAGTTACCAAACCCAGATACTATTATGGATGTCATCAAGTGCTTGCTGACAAGGAGCCTCATATGACTGACTGCTTCCAGAGAGGCCATGCCAGTGCCTGACAAATACAGAGTGGGATGCTCTCAGCCAACCATTGAACTGAGCACATGGTCCCCATCACGGAAGCTAGAGAAAGGACCCAAGGAACTGAAGGGGTTTATAGCCCCATAAGAGTAACAATAATATGAACCAACCAGTACCCCCATAGCTCCCAGGGACTTAACCACCAACCAAAGAGTACACATTGAGGGACCCATGGCTCCAGCCATATGGGTAGTAGAGGATGGCCTTGTTGGACATCAGTGAGAGGAGAGAGGCCGAGAAGGCTCATAGACCTAGGGTAGAGGAATGCCAGGTTAGGGATGTGGGAGTGGGTGGGTTAGTGAGCCAGGGGAGAGGGAATGGTTTTCAGAGGGGAAACAAAGAAAGCAGATGACATTTGAAATGTAAATAAAGAAAATATCAAATAAATTGTTTTATATACACATATACATATATATACATCATATATACATATACACATATACATACATACACATATACATTTACATATATACTCATCATATATTCATATACACATATACACTTACACATATACACATATACATATATATGTATATATAATGCTTCCTAGTTATCTCTGATTGGTTAATAAATGAATGAATGAACAGCAAGTAACTCAGGAGAGGAGAAGCTGTGGGCAACAAGGCAGGTGAGGGCCCAGGAGAAAAAGGACCAGTAGAAAGGTAGAGGAATAAGAAGGTCGCCATGAAGTCAGGCCTGAGAAGAAGTCACCAAGGGAGCTCACCATGAAGACACACATGGAACAGAGCAAGTCAGGGAATGAGGCACACTGCAAGTAAAATGGAGCCTATGGCTGGGATGTAGATAGCTTCGTGGGTTAGAATAGCTTAGAACCTGCACAGTCATAGTGCTTAAAGCTTGATAATAAACCTAACAGGTCTCTATTATTTAGGAGTTAGCCAGGTTATAAAACTGTCACCTTTAAATACCATCCTAGCTATGCCTGTGGAAGGAGTGAGATTCCCTTGGAGCTGTGAGTTAGGTATGATTCTGAGCTGCATGTTGATGCTGGGGTTCAAATTGGGGTCCTCTGAAAGAGCAGCCAGAGCCCTTAACCACTGAGCCATCATCTCTCCAGCCCCTGCTTCTGATATCATTTTGATCCTCCCAATAATAACAGAAGAAAAGTCTGAGTATCACCCCAATACTGATGACATGATATGAGAAGGAACTAGGAAGATCAATCACTGCTAGAGGAGCACCAGGATGATTGCCAGGAGCACCCAGGTTTCCAGTGAGAGAGCTGAAACCAGGTCCATCCCTGCTTGTCTGTCAGCAGTTTACTCCTCTGTGTTCTCCCTCCAGCTGTGTGTGACCCTCTGCAGGGCTTCCCTTCTGCCCCTCTCTGCTGCACTGAGAACAGCCTGCAGTACTTATATGCTGGGAAGATGGGTGGCACCAGGGATCCAGCCAATAGATGAGTTACCTCTGCATCATCTGGACTTTGGTACCCTCTTCCCTAGGTAGTTCATTGAGTCAATCAGCCTATTTTGACCTCCTTTGAGCTAATATTCTGTGTGGCATAAACAAACAACAGTGCCATATAGGTAAGATCAAAGGTTCTTGGTTTCTATCAGAAATCCGAGCAAATTTTAAAAATGAAATACCCTCTCACCAAGGCTAGTTTCATGCAAAAATATGCTCAGATAGCAGTATCAGGGGAATCATATGTTCAAAGACAAAATTCAAAGCCACATTGAGTGTTTGAGACAAGCCTGGGGTTCAGGAGAGCATGTCTCATAAAAAATTCCTCTACTACATCTATCCACCAAAATTCAACACCTGCCATCCCTTGACTCAAGTGCCAATGGGAGACAGGCCCTGTCACTCACTGCTGCCTATTGTACTCAGTTGTGACCCACTTGTGACTAGTGAACCCTTGACTATAATGGACAATTACAAACACACAGTCAAACACAGAGCACCAGATAAATTCTTCAGGACACAACAAATCATGAATATGGTAAGGACATTTGCAGAGAAGAACTGAGGCTGAGAGGGATGGGGTAAGCGAGAGTGGGGAATTTAACCAGAGTGCATTTTATACACACAAAAAGTTGTCAGACACACACGGAGAGAGACAGAGACAGAAAACGAGAGACAGAGAGGGAGAGAGGTTGATTTAATTAAAAAACAATGGCTATTAAAATGTAACCAGCCACAGTCAAACATCATGGGAAGCCTACGGAGTCCTGTGGAAGAGTGAGGGGTAGGACTGAGTGAGCTAGAGGGGTCAAGGACACCACAAGGAGATCTTCAGAGTCAACTAACCTGGAACCATGAGACTGAAGAGACTGAACCACTAACCAAAGAGCATGCAGGGCCTTGAACCTAGGGCTATGCAACTTGGTCTTCATGAGAATCCCCAAACAATTGCAATAGCAACTGCCTCTGATTGTGCTGCCCGCCATTGGGTCACTTTACCCCACCTGGACTGCCAGGTAGGGCCTCAGTGGGAGAGAATGCACCTAGTCCTGATGTGACTTGGTGTCCCAGGCAAGATATCATAGGAGGAGCTTCACCTTCCCTGAAGAGAAGGAGAGAGGGTAATAGGGAAGGATTTGTGATGTTGAAACTAGGAGGAGAGGAGGGAGGGGTTGCTGCTACCAGAACTTTTTTTTTAATTTCAGTAGAAAAAAAATAACAAAGTCCCCAAGCCCAACCAGGATGGAAAAGCCCCTGAGTGTAGGAGGGAATACCAAAAAAGATGGACTTTAGAAAAATCATGCAAAAAAAAAAACTGTGCCCCTGAGGTCTAAAATCCACTATATTCTGAACTGAAACCCCAGAGTGCAAAGGGTCACACAACCACAGGTGCATACTTACACATGTACCCCATACCCACCAAGCTGACATCAGACAAGCATTGCTAATATTTACTGTCCTGAAGACTTTGCTCACATTGGCAGATATCATCCACTCTACCACCCTGTGAGGGGTAAATCTGTTACAAGTGAACAAACAGTACTCCAAATGATAACTGATTCAAATAAGGTTACAGAATACATCCCTAACACAGCCAGGATCAGAGATCGCATAGTTCTAAAGTTCAAGGTCTCCATAGTTTTTTAATTATTAATTTAAAAAATTAGATCATCTCCTCCCTCCAACTCCTCCCATTCCCCAACTCCCTCTCAAATTCATTGCCCTTATTGATTATTACTTTTTTTCCAAATTATATAAATATATGAATAAAACCTGTTGAGTCCATTTAGTGTGGCTTGTACATATAAGTTTTCAGGGCTGACCACTTGGTGCAGACAATGAAGAAACTCATCCCTAGGGAAAATTTTGTCTTTCTCAGGAGCCAGGAATTGCCTGTGGTTCTTCATATGGAGGAGAGGTTTTGTGAGATTTACCTGTCCATTTTAGCATGTCTATTTGATATGTCATTGTTCCTAACTTGTTTGGTAACCATATTTTTAATGTTTTTTTGTTTTATTTTGGTTTTGTTTGATTGTTTGTTGTTTTGTTTTTTTATTTTGTTTTTGTTTTTTGTTTTTGTGGGTTTGGTTTTTTCGAGACAGGATTTCTCTGTGTAGCTCCGGCTGTCCTGGAACTCACTCTGTAAACCAGGCTGGCCTCGAACTCAGAAATCCACCTGCCTCTGCCTTCCAAGGGCTGGGATTACAGGCGTGCGCTACCACCACCTGGCTCATTTTTAATGTTTTATGAGCGTAGTTCACCTGTCATTTCTGGAAGACACCATCTGACAGCAGACTTCCAAGTCCTCTGACTCTTAAAATCTTACTGCTCCTCTTCCTCAGTGTTCCCTGAGACTTGTAGATGTCAATGTTTTCACCTTTAATAGTCTCCCCCTTGCCTGATGTCATGCAGGATTAATTGGAAATTCAGCAACTCATTCCAATTGGGATGTTCCCCAATGGGTAATAAACACCCAACACTCATCCCTCTAAGCAGGGACAAGGTAAGGGGGAACAGGTAAGCTGACAACGAGAGCTGGAGAAGGTAAAGTAGGAATTCCATACTGCACTGCTCACTCTAAAGGATGAGCTATGCTATTAATTTTTTTTCAAATAATTTTTTCTTTATTTTCTATATTCTTTGTTTACATTCCAAAGGCTTTCCCCTTCCCCAGTTCCCCACCACCATATGTCCCATAAATCCTCTCCCCCCTAACTATTCCCCAATCACCCCCCCAATTTCTCTGTTCTGATGCTCTCCTACAAATCTGTATCCAGTCATTTCAGGACCAGGGTCCTTTCCTTCCTTCTTCTTGGGAATCTTTTGATTTCCTAATTGTGTCTTGAGTATTCAGAGCTTTTGGGCTCATTAATATCCACATATCAGTGATTGCATTTCATGTGTATTCTTTTGTGATTGGGTTAAATCACTTAGGATGATATTTTCCAGATCCAACCATTTGCCTACAAATTGCATGAATTCATTGTTTTTTAATTGCTGAGTAATATTCCATTGTATAAATATACCACATTTTCTGTATCCATTCCTCCTTTGAGGAACATCTGGGCTCCTTCCAACTTCTGGCTATTATAAATAAGGCTGCTATGAACATAGTGGAGCATGTGTCTTTATTGTATGCAGGGGATTCTGCTGGGTATATACCCAGGAGTGGTATGACAGGGTCCTCTGGAAGTGTCATGCCCATTTTTCTGAAATACCGCCAGACTGTTTTCCAGAGCGGTTGGACTATTTTGCAATCCCACCAACAGTGGAGGAGTGTTCTTTTTTCTCCACATCCTCGCCAGCACCTGTTGTCCCTTGAGTTTTTAATCTTAGCCATTCTGACTGGTGTGAGGTGGAATCTCAGGGTTGTTTTGAGTTGCATTTCCCTGATGACTAATGATGTTGAACATCTTTTAAGGTGCTCCTCGGCCATCTGAATTTCTTCTGGTGAAAATTCTTTGTTTAGCTCTGTACCCCATTTTTAATAGGGTTATTTGGTTCTTTGCGGTCTAACTTCTTGAGTTCTTTATATATATTGGATATTAGCCCTCTGTCAGATGTGGGGTTGGTGAAGATCTTTTCCCAATTTGTTGGTTGCTGTTTTGTCTTTCTGACAGTGTCCTTTGCCTTGCAGAAACTTTGTAATTTTATGAGGTCCCATTTGTCAATTCTTGATCTTAGCGCATAAGCTATTGGTGTTCTGTTTAGAAACTTTTCCCCTGTGCCCATGTCCTCCATGGTCTTCCCCAGTTTCTTTTCTATTAGTTTCAGTGTGTCTGGTTTTATGTGGAGGTCCTTGATCCACTTAGAGTTGATCTTAGTACAAGGAGATAAGAGTGGGTCAATTCGCATTCTTCTGCATGTTGTCCTCCAGTTGAACCAGCACCATTTGTTGAAAAGGCTATCTTTTTTACACTTGATGGTTGTAGCTCCTTTATCAAAGATCAAGTGGCCATAAGTCTTTGGGTTCATTTCTGGGTCTTCAATTATATTCCATTGATCTACTTGCCTGTCGCTGTACCAATACCATGCAGTTTTTAGCACAATTGCTCTGTAGTACTGTTTGAGGTCAGGGATATTGATTCCCCCAGAAGTCATTTTATTGTTGAGAATAGTTTTAGCTATCCTGGGTTTTTTGTTACTCCAGATGAATTTGAGAATTGCTCTTTCTAGATCTATGAAAAATTGATTTGGGATTTTGATGGGGATCACATTGAATCTGTAGATTGCTTTTGGCAAGATGGTCATTTTTACTATATTGATCCTGCCAATCCAAGAGCATGGAATATTTTTCCATGTCCTGAGGTCTTCTTCGATTCCTTTCTTCAAGGACTTGAAGTTCCTGTTATACAGTTCTTTCACTTGTTTGGCTAAAGTCACGCCATTGTTTGTTTTGTTTTAATCTTGAGAGTTTCCATTATGTAGCCTGACTCTCCTGGAACTCATTATGTAGAATTCACAGGCATCCACCTACCTCTGCCACCAAAGAACTGGGGAAAAGGCACTCATCACCATACCCAGTCTCTTTCTGCTCCTCACTTTTGTCAAACAGGTCCATGGAAAATCGGTGGCCAAAGTCTAGGTTGATAGGGCTGCCAGGGCCTAGGCTCTGACCCTAAAAATCCCTGGAGGCTTCCCTGTCTATATGCCCTCTGGTTGTCAGAGGGACAGGAGCAGAACTTTGAGGAGCAGGGGTGTCAGGAGATAAGCTGCCTAGTGGTTGGTGGATTCCTGGGTGAGACGAGATCCAACAGTTTCCCTGGGATGATCACCCAGGCACCCATGGCTCACCTTGGAAAACAGGAGGAGCCAGACAATATAGAGCTGGTGACTCAATCCCAGCCTGTGTAAGTGAGCATGGTCTTTATGTGAACACAGGTGGGAAAGGGTTTGTCATCTAGGCACACCCAGAATACACAAGGAGCTTCAATGTCCTTGAACACTGAACAAGCCCCAGCATTCCCAGGTAAAGCTGAATCTATCTGGAAAACACCTCCGAAAAACTCCCATTAATTACCCTATACACCCTCTCCCCCAAAGAAGGAACTGTCAGTCCTGGTTTGGCCCAAGTTTCTGCAGGAGATGGGATTGGCAACTTTCACAGTGGCAGGGCCCCTAGCTCTGCAGAGAATAAGATAACCTGATTTTATCTTCACTGCCTATCAAGGGAATCTGAGATAGGAAGGAAGCCCCTGCCCCCAATCCTGTTCTCTTGATCTCCCTGCATTAGCCCCCCAACCCACATCCCTATCTGAAATGTCACTGAGATGCAAGCACAAAGGACAGGGAGGCCCTCCTTGTACTTCCCTGGAGAACATGGTACAGCAACCTAAAATGGTCTTGAGATGGCTCAGCTGTTAAGGCCACTAGATGCCCTTGTAGAAGACCTGAGTTCCATTCCCTGCACACACAAGGCAGCTCACCACCATGCAGAAACTGGGTACTGGGGATCCAATTCATTTTTCAGGCTTCTATGTTCACTGCACACATGCAGTCATAGAAATAGGTACGTTCATACATGTAAAATGATAAGACTTTTTCAAAGAACAAAACCATTTTTAACTATGTAAAAGTTCCTGTGCATGGTAATGTGAGACAGGAGATTATTGTTGTATAAGTACATATTATTACTGGGCAGATCTCCTCCCATACATCCTTCAGTCTCCATTGAAATCCATTGATCCCATTTGCCTTCCAAGAGAGCTTCATGCTGTTTATACCAATATGATTTTTTTTTACTTTTCTATAAAATCTAGGAACCACACACACTCACTTTTTCTTTCCTTCTTTCTTTGTTTTTGCACAGAAAGGTTACTTTTCTCATTTTTCCTTCACCAATCAGAAACTGGCCTATCATTTTATTTTAAAGTACTAATCAAAGATTTAGGATATGGAAACTCTTCCAAAGTCTTAATGTTAGTGCATTGTTTTTCCTCGGGGTAGGGAAAGTTGTGAGCAGTGTGGGACACTCTGCAAACCAGAACCACATCACCCATTGTCTGGAAATAAAGAAGAAGCACACTGTTGCCTGTGGAAGCCCAAAAGGGACAAACACTAGGACCCATAGAAAGGGAGAGGAGCCCTGCCTACTCCCTAAGAGAAAGGCAGAATTAAAGATGAACACATACACTTTACTAAAGTTCATTGCCCCAACATGAAACTCTACCAAATAACCATAATGCTCACCTAGAAGGGGCTGTTCTACATTGACATGCTTCTAGGCATTTATAAATGGATACTCTGTGTGTCCTTGGGTCTGTGTCTATGTGTGTATGGGTGTTTGTGTGTGCACATGCTTTCCTGTGCACATGTGTGTGCATGGGCACAAGTGGATGCATGTGCCTTCCCTTCTGGTAACACTATTAGGGGATTTCTCAGGAATAGGGCATCTGTGATCATATACATGTGACGACATACTAAAAAACCCATTCTCAAATGATATTCATGGAACAGGTCAGGACACTGAGAAGACCCTAAAAGGAAAATGCTTTTTCCAGGGATCATTGTGGCATGGAGGGGATGGTTTGGAAACTTCTGCCTGCCTTCTCAAAACTGCAGGTCACCCTGAAGCCAGGCTCTCCAGGACAGAGTAGAGGCACGAGTTTATGGACACCACTGTGTCCCATTGTACACATGGAAGACAGAAGGACAGCAGTGGGCAGTTCTGGTAACGCCATGAGAAAGTCTAGGAGGAGGCACTCACACTGGAGGACCTCAGGAAGTGACCTCACTTGCTTAAAGTCCACATGAAGTCATAATGCTGGTCCCCAGGTAAGCAGAGGCCAACAGTTGCCTCACCTGATTTACTTGTCTGGAGGCGGTTGACACAGTAAGATGTTTGCTTGCTTTCGGTCTTCCCGTGGTTCAGCCCACAAACAAGCCAAGAGTAGTCGCCTTGGACGCCTATGGAAATGCTTGACCTACCCTCTGACACTCTGCTGGAACACTTCGCCCAGAGATCCCCAGGTAAGGAGGGCCAGCCTGTAGCAGGGAACATTCTGGATGGCGCCTTTAGCCCCTGAGGTCCCTGCCTGGGTATGGGTTCCTGTGTGACACTGAGGAACATTCTTTATGCTCACTCTTCAAGTGATTGCTGCTGTCTCTGAGTTTCTACATTTATACCCTCTTGCCTTCCTAGGACTCTCCTCAGAACAAACAGGAGCCAACCTCTGAGCCTAATCCCTTCAGGTCCACTGCCAAGAGCAGAAAATATATTAAAAAAATACTGCGCTATATACCACGTGCTGTTCAGAACAACGACCACACCTCCATCTGCATTTTTCTGCAGACATACAGAAACTATGTTACCACCTGGGAGGTACTGGACCTGATGATGGAAATGTGAGTGGCTACATCCAACACTGGTTTGAGGTGGGCTCTGCTTTTCCCCAGGACACTGTATTCTTAGGACAATGATGATTGTACCCTGGCAGTGTTGGTCCTAGATCTGAGCTTACAAAATGACATGGCCACATATTGGGATGGGAGACTCCAATTTGTGTTTTTCCCTGTGTCCAGTTAGTGTCAAACACTACCATCTCTTGTGCCTTTGGCAGGGCTCTTTTCCCATTTGTATAAAAGGTTCTTGATCCCATCTGACTTAGATGGATTAATGGAACCAGACAAGGGTCCCTGGGGGACCACCTAAAAATGCCAGAACCAAGCAAGAGCCCTGGCAGGGAGCAGTGAGGCTTCCGCCGATTGTGTGAATATCTCTGAATACCTGTGAGCACAGCATGGAAGTCAGACCAGTACGGAGAGACCCTAGGATCCATGGTACATTTCTAGATACCTCAGGTTCAAGTAGTTTCCTGTAGATGTATTAGTAGGTTGGAGAAACAAGGCCTAATGGTGACACCCTCCTGGAATGCTACAGGTATGGTACCTGCGGGCATCACTCAGTGTGGAGCAAACAAATAAAGAGGTGAGTGGCCTTCACATGAAAGTGAGGTAAGATTCCATCTGGGCAGTGAGGTGCAGGGGAAGAGGGAGGTAAGGGCTCAGTTGTGCAGTGAGATGTGGTTGGGAGGGGGAGGGATGTAAGGGCCTACTGTACAGTGTTGGGGGTCGGGGGAGTTTGTGCTGAGGACTAAACACTTGCCAGATGTCCTGCTTTGGGGATTCCCACCAGAGGGATGGCACCTGAGACGACACCTGCAGGTGGAGAAAATTGGAGGTCTCCAATGGGCTCCTTGGTTCTGAGCAGCTGAGGGAAGGATGGAAGCTGAAGGGCCCTGGGAGAATCCATCCCCACCACAGCCCAGCCCCATCTGTCCTCCAGGGACACACCTGGCCACTCCTTACTCTCCTGACCACTACGCCCATCAGCACACAGGCTGGTGGCCATTGCCTTGTCTGATGGGGCCCACGGCTCTGCTGGTGATGCAAGGCCAGGCTTCCGACTCTACTTCACTCTGTCCTCCTCTTCCTTGCAGCTCAATATTCAAATTCCTGTTATACTGGCTTCACAACTTTCCCCAAGATTTTTGTAGTTCTCCGAACTTGAATATCGTGAATCACCTGAAGGTGTATGTGAGGCTCAATTCCACAAACAGAGATCCCCAAGCCAGGGAGATTTTATCAGTGCTGGAGGATCTCGAGGCCAAATATTTAACCTTTGAGAGAGGTGAGGAGGCCTGGGGTGGTCTGCTTGGGAAGGGAGGAGGCATTTTCGGTGATGGGTTCCACCAGGGAATTTTCCAGAGCATTGGCCAGAAGCCAGGGCTGGACAGCACTCAGGGAGGATGCCCCACTAGGAGGGATTCTCTGGCATGAAAAGTCCTCTTGTGAGCATCAAGGCCATCTTGGGAAGCTCACCCAACCCTAGGCTGCCTTCACTAAAATCCCATCTCCATCTGCTTTTAGATTTCAATACAATTCCAGAGGCCCAAGTGCAGGATGCCCAAGTCTGTGGGATGAGAGAGAGCCTGGCTTTGAGGCCAGCTTCTGAGGCAGAGCCACAGGAAAGCCTGCTACCTGGAGAGGACACTGAGCTGTTTGAAGTAACAGTTGTGGAACCGTTTGAGCCAGAAGCTGGTCCGGTACAGCTTCCAACTTTACATCAAGCTCTGCCCATGTCACCTGCTACACAATCACCTGTTGGTGTGGCCGCTAATGTGGCTGCAGGGATGGCCGCAGGGGTGGCCGCAGGTGTTTCAGCTTTCAGACACATATTTCGATCTTCTGTTGTGCACTTAGGTGATCCAGAGGGTTTTTCCCCTCTTCCTGAGGTGGACATATAACTAGAAAAATTATCTCCTGACTTGTACCCAGCAGCGGTTCCCACCTAAGCTGATGTTATTTCTTTAGAGAGAGGATCTCTTGTTATTTGTTTGATTTTGTCTTTCATGTTGTTGATTTCATTGTTGAATTTTTATTTATGGTTGGATATTAATAAAAAATGATCTGTTTACTCATTTCAAATTATATAGTTCATTTCCCAAGTGGTGCAATCTACTCATTTCTACCTGTGGACTGCATCTCTGAGACAAAGAGGTCAATCACAGGAAGCAAACCCTGGCAGGCCACCCTGGACTCAGGTCAAGCGAGCCACTGATGGTGCAGTAATTGGGCAAATACCAACAGTGGTGAATAGTATAAATAATGTGACTGTGACCTGGAGGTCTTGGGCTCAGCAGTGGCCCTAGCAGTTAGGGACACAGATTCTAGATGAGCCATATCAGGGCTCATGGACAGAAGTCTCTGCTTTCTGGTCTTTTTCTCTGTCAATCTGGACAGTGGAACCATGCACAGGAGAAAGTTTAACTGTAATAGAGCTCAGCATTCTCGCCATCCCTCAGCCCAAAGCTGATTGGACACTGCATCACGTTTTAACAGATGGTTAGCATATAGAATTGCCAGGCTTTACCATAATTCTAGGGGTGATCAACACATGACAAGGGTGAGTCCCTAGAAATTTTACGCATTTGGTCTGGGGAATGGGTTGCATGTGGTTTTTCTTTTCTCTATGTATAAGGAAGCCTCCATGGGTCAAAGTCAGGAGTCACCAGGAAAAATGGCTCACTAACTCCGCATCCTGGGCATGTGGGATTCCTGAAACCTTTTAGAGGATACACAGTGATATGTGGGTCCCTTCCAGGGTGTAGGGCAACTCATGTGGGCTCTGATGATGGAGGATCCACACACAAACCACAGCACTGGCCACCTTGGCATTGGGCTTGGGAAAAGTTTATATACACCAGGCTAGTCGCTGACTCATCAAGAACTGAGCTATACACTTCATCTAGTTCCTGAGCTGGGGTGCCCAGTGACCCGAGGACTGGAGACCCAGGGCTGATGGGGCCAAGTTTAGGGAAACCCCACACAGACTGCAGGTTGGTGACAGGCTTCCTGTGGGTCTGTTAGTTATGGTTTCTATTCCTGCACAAAACATGATTACCAAGAAGCAAGTTGGGGACGAAAGGGTTTATTCAGCTTACACTTCCACACTGCGGTTCATTACCTAAGGATGTCAGGACTGGAACTCAAGCAGGTTAGGAAGCAGGAGCTGATGAGAGGCCATGGAGGGATGTTTCTTACTAGCTTCCTTCCCCTGGCTTGCTCAGCTTGCTTTCTTATAGAACCCAAGGCTACCAGCCCAGGGATTGCACCACCCATAAGGGGCCCTTCCCACTTCATCACTAATTGAAAAAATGCCTTACAGCTGGATTTCAAGGAGGCATTTCCTCAATGGAAGCTCTCTTCTCCATGATAACTCCAGCTTGTGTCAAATTGACACAAAACCAGCCAGTACAAGGTCAAATGACCCTTTCACAGGGGTCACCTAACACCATCAGAAAACATATGGATGTGTATATATACATATATATAAGTATATATACATATATACATACATACATACTAATATACACAGTATATATTTACATTATGATGCATAAGAATAGCAATACTAGAGTGATAAGGTAGCAATGAAACTAATATTATGGCTTAAGTCACTGCAACGTGAACTGTAACTAATGATCACAACATTAGGAAGGTCGAGAACCAAAGCTCTAAATGGTGGGGTTACAGGTGTGCACCTCGATACCCAGAAACACCCCAACGTGTTTGTCCTTCTGGCAGATGGCTCTCCAGCGTGGGAGGTCCTTGGATCATTGGATGACTTGCCCCTGCATATGAGAATGTGGACACCTAGGTTAAAAGACTAGACAGAGCACACTGGCTCTACACAACAAGGGAGAACATAAGGTTTCAGTATAAGGAAGGGGTTAATGAGAGGGTGGGGCCGGGGAACAGACTCCAGGGAAGACTTTGCAGTGAAATCAACACATTAGGTGGGTTGCTGACACTCATCTGCCTCCAGAGACCTCTTAGTGAGACAGATGCCGCTCAACTCAGAGCCACATCAAGACTCATTCGCCCCGTTGTGTGCCAGGTTATGGAGGTAATAAACGACTGTTGAGAAGGTGACCCTGACCCTACTGGCTGCCTCCTAATAAAGAGCACCCACCATGATTGCTGTGTTTCTGGGTCACTATCTAGGCTGTGATGGGCTGTTTAGTGATGCGGCTGCCTTCAAGGGCTCCCCTCCCCTGTGAATCCTATAACTTGTACTGCTATAACTCATGTCCGTAGACTCATTGGTTCATCCAGT
Organism: Apodemus agrarius; assembly: GCA_964023405.1. Taxonomy (NCBI): domain Eukaryota; kingdom Metazoa; phylum Chordata; class Mammalia; order Rodentia; family Muridae; genus Apodemus; species Apodemus agrarius. Next base: position 39,537,483 of record OZ030028.1, read on the forward strand.
TGTGCTATGGTGTGTGTAATGATTTGCATTGGAAATGTTGCCCTGTTGGCTTGTGTATTTGAAGACCAGATCCCCAGGTGTCAAGATAGACAGCACAGAGGAGCTCTTTGGGATGGTAGAATTTGTCTGCAGAGCACTGTATAAACTAGAATATGTGTTGTGTAAAGCACATCTGTTAAGGACCAAGGAAGCACAACAGCAAGAGTGGAACCCACCGTCACAGACGTCTTCAGGTAGGAACAATGAGTCGGTGTCGGGCCTTGGCTGTGCTGACTAGCGAGGCCTTCTGGAGATAGTTGGAAAGAGAAATGTGCAGGGTGGAGACTCTGTACAGAGGGATTCTCTTCTTTCCTTGCAAAGTCTAAGTAAACCTGTCTTGGTCATTTTTATGGATTTGAAGAGACACAAGAACCAAGAAAACCTATAAAAGAAAGCATTTAATTAGGGGCTTGCTTACAATTTCACAGAGTGTGTCCTTGACCATCATGGTGGGCAGCAGGTAGGTAGGCATGGTGATGGAGCTGTGGCCGAGAGCTTACATCTGATCCATAAGCAAACGTCAGGGAGAGAGAGAGGCTGATGGGCCTAGCACAGCCTTTCGAGACCGCAAAGTTTACCCTTACTCCAAGAAAGATACACCTCTTAATCCTTCCCAAAACAGTTCCACCAGCTAGGCACCACGTCATTCAAATATATGAGCCCATGGGGGCCATCCTCATTCAAACCACCACACTAACTGAACTCTATAAAAATGTTGTGAAAACTTAAAGATGGGTGGAGAGATGGCTTAATAGTTAGAAACACTGGCTGCTCTCGTGGAGGACCTGGGTTTGACAACTACCACCCACAGGGTGGCTCATAACCATTTGTTAACTCCAGTTGCACGGGATCTGATGCCCTCTTCTGGCATCTTTGGACTCTCCCTCACTGTTTTCACAGACCTATCTGTAGACAAAATACCCTGTGTTTCTCACAACTATGTAAGAAACAGAACTACTAGAAGGAAGTTTCTCTCTCTCTCTCTCTCTCTCTCTCTCTCTCTCTCTCTCTCTCTCTCCCTGCATAAACATGTATTAAAGAGATCTATTATGGTGGATCACAGGCTGTGGTCCAGCTCCAACAATGGCTGATGCCTTCAATGGCTGAGCAAGGCTTTGGTGGTTCCTCCATCCATGAGACTGTTTGCCTCTGTCATCCCCATCTGGTGCTGAAGTCCGAGGGAATTCCAAAAGGGTTGCTGCTCCTCTGTTTTTACTGCAATCCCAAAGCAGGGTCTAACTCCAGAGAGAGCAAAGGCAAGCCGGAAAAAAGCAAAGCTTCCTTCTCCCGTGTCCTTTTATGTGGCCTGCCTCCAGAAGGCGTGTGTTAGAGATCTAAGGTGAGATTTCTCACCTCAAATAATCCAATCAATAAAATCCCTCACCAGTGCCTGTCTGCATGGGTGTTAAGTGATTAGAGATGCAGCAAATGACAGCCCAGATTAGCCACCACACACCCATACACACAAGAAGATAGAATAATTATAAAACAACCGAAAGAGTTTTAATGTAAAGAGTAGAATCTTCCTCTAGGTGGAGACATGGCCTGTTTCTTCCCTTAAAGGGTTGGGTCAGTGCTGGAGGTCAGTTTTCTAGCTAGGAAATAGAGTAATGCAGGTTTACCCTGAGATAATTTACCTTTCTTTTTCAGGAACCCCCACCTCCTCCTCTACCCACACTCAGTACAGTCCCTACAAGTCAAGCCACCACGAGGTTCTGCAGGTCTGCCTGCCTTCTGCATGAAGAATTTGAAAGGCAGAGTTGTCTGTTTTCCTCTTCTTTTTCCTAACAATGTGCCCAGATAATCTGTGGGCTTCTTCTTTTTCTGAAGTTTCCCTCTGCACCAAACATCGGCCTCCCTGCATCCTAGTCAGCTCCACGAGGACATGGCATCTTGTCAAACTTTCATTTCCCTGTTCCCCACAGGGAAGTTGTAGGTGGGTCCAACACAGAGCACAGAGCCCCCTGATTTAGGACACTCCCTCAGTAAGTCAATTCCCCCACATCAGTGAGGAGAGTGGAACCCCACCCGCATGGATGGCAACACGGGCAGGATTTGAACATAATTCTTCCCCTGTGGGAATCTTTCATTGTGTGCCTCTTGGGGCTCCCCAGCTGCCCCTGATGGAACAGGTATTCTCCAGCCTGGCAGTTCAGATGATCTGATAGGACTTGTTCATATTTGTCCACATTGTAGACTTTTACTTTAACTTGGGGGACATTAAGTTTCATTGTCTACAATAGTACTATCCTGAGCTCTTACTCCTGATCCACTGGAGAGATGTTGCAATGAGGTTGTGGCTGCATTGCTTTGTGCTCCCAGTGGTTCTCACCCGTGCACCCACTCAGGAGCCATCTTGGATAGCGATTGGAAATGCCTTGGCTAATGCAATGGCTGGTACTGCTAAACCTTCCCCTGTTATCCCAGGCACAGTGGTAAGTGGCCAGTGGCCCCTTACACAAAACCACATGGCTGGTAGGTTTCACTTTCTGCCACTACGTGAGTTCCCCTTTTCTTCCCCCATCCAGGTCATTCTCTCTGCTTGCTACCAATGCCACTCTAAGTGTCCTGCCCCATGCCCAGCCGATGGCCACTGACACCTTTATTGACAGATCCAAAACCAATTGGGGACAAGGACCTTCAGTATCTGGGCATGCAGACCCACAGCATTAGCGTCAATCTCCAACATAGAGAGGAAGGCTATCCAGGTGGCCCAAAAACATCATGGTGTAGCAGGGCCCCAGACCTTAGCACAACTGATTCTATGATGGCTGTACCAGTCAGGCCATAAAACTCAGCATATAGCCAGGATCACCTGCCAAACCTAAAACAAAGGCCTAATCCAGCGAAGTCCAAAGTTCTGAGAAAGTCTCTGTACTAACCTTGCTTTTTAGACTTCTGTAGCTCTACTTCTGGCTAACTGTTCTTGCTAACTGAAGTATGTCAACCCAAGACATGTTTTTTTGTTTTGGTTTGGTTTTTTGTACTTTAAAGCTTACCCTGAGAAAGACTTGGGCCTACACTAGGACACCAAATACCCAGTGTAGTCAACAGGCAGCTAACAGAGACTAAAGCTCATTGTCTAAAATCCATCTCTGAGCTGAGGTGAATAAACAATGTAACAGAGCATTTAAAAAGCCGCTTCCATCCGCTGTGGCCAAGCAGGGCAGGCCACCCACTCACTCTTCTCAGACGCCAACAGTACCAACATCCAAGATCTCACTGTTCCATTAAGAACAGCCTTGGTTAAACATTCCCACGACAGTGAAAAGGCCCACCATGGTGTATTTCTGCAAGCATGCAGAGGTGAGTGTCCTGTGGAGCTGGCTTGAGGCTCAACCCGCACAGGGCAGAGCCTGGTGAGTACCTCTGCCCCTCTACCAGCTCTGTGGAAGGATGGAGTGGCCGGCCACACACCAAGCACCTTGAGTGACTTGGTGAACAGCAAGGCTGCTTTGAAATTCTGATTTCTGCAGATTCACCCCAGGTCACTGCCCTGTGAGAGAAAAGCACTCTTCTCTTCACTTCTGCCTCAGGGTCTTCCCTCTCTGAGTCTGGTGCTGCTCATGAGAGTTGGAGAGTCGAGGTGACCAGCACAGTTTATGATGGTCTTAGCCTTAATGGAGAGTGTTGTACCCTGAGACTTCATCCTTTTCCTGAGAATTTGCAAGCTTTGTAATAAATTGCCTTTTTGGACTTGAGACAGGCTCTCACTGTGTAGACGTGACGGATCTATGACTCTATGTAGACCAAGCTGGCCTCAAACTCACAGCAATCTCCTGCCTGTGCCTCCTGAGTGCTGGGATTAAAGGCATGCGCCACCACCGCCTGGCTTATTTCTGACTTCTGTGAGGGTTATTTTATTTCTGAAGAGTCTCTTTAGGAAATTAATGCTTCACTTCTAAGCAGGTGCAAATGTCCTGGGTTTTGTCACTGATTATTCTTTAGTAAGAAAAGCCATCTATCTGTATGGCTTTCCTCCTTGGAAGCTTTTGTGAATTTAGCATATGAGGAAATGCATCAACAAGCCTCAGGGTGATCTGTTACCACTGGGTCCATTAGGTACTACTTGCTGATGACTTACAATAATTGGTATGCGTCTAGTAATCTGAACTATCTATATCTCTCTAATGTCTGAGAAAAAAGGACTCAGAATATAACAAATTTGTCTCCCCCCACCTTTTATTACACAAACATTTCTTTTTTAACTTTGAAACTATATGCCATTGTGAATATAATGAAGTCATTTTAGGCCAAGCATGAGAAGGCCCTCCTGGGCTTTGTGGGAGGCTAGCCTGCTGTCTCTTTCTCTCAATCTGCTGCCTTGGTGGGGAGATGCTTCTGGCATATTCTGGTAAGTGCTTCTGAGACAAAGGACTCCTCCACCTCAGCAGGTTTTTTGTACCACCACAAAGATCATTTGTTTTAGAGCCAAAGATGAACCTAGGAACATTAGGTTATAAAAATAAAATACTGTGTGACAATATTGTAACAGTTTGGTGATGTCATATAGTAACAGTAAGAAAGCAATAAATCAAGGATATGTTGGTAACACACTGGCGGGAACATCTGGTAGCTGGGCAGCAGCAAGGTCGGGAGACTTGGCCACAGGTGTCAGAGGGTATTTGATGCCACCCTCAGCCTTTGTGTTGGTAGACTTCATATCCTGCAGATCCTAGGAGAGTTGAAGGTTCTAGTGTCCCTGTCCTGGAGGTAGGAGAACAGGCCATGGCAGAAGCTGGAAAGAGCCTCAGAAGACACAGAGTTGCCGCACATCAAATCCCTATGCAAGGAGAAGTGTGGGTTGAGTATAGGTTTGCTCTTTTTATAAGCCCTCTTGCACTACATCTGGGCCCTGCTTCTATCAAAATCAAATGATGCCCCTATGAACTGTGGGGATGGTGACCTCCCTCCCAGAGCCATGGACAGTTACCTGCTTCTGCTTGCTGGGGCATTAAACCTCATTGGCTCACCCCAGTTCTGAATAAAAGCCAGATATACAGCTAACTCCAGAGATACTTACGAATGTCTGCCATGTGTGCCCAAGGGCCCAAGGAATCCAGAAGAAGGTTCCAGGCGGTTGTGTACTGTGCAGTGTGGGTGCCAGAAACCAAACTCGGATACTCTGGAAGAGCAGCAAATGTTCTAGCCCCCCCTCTCTCTAGCATCACCAAATAATTTATTACACATCAAAATGGGGAATGTTGCTTAACAGCTCCTGGACATTAAAAAAAATAAACAATTAAAAAAGTCTAGGTGAGCGTGGTGGGGCATGTCTTTTACCCCAGCACTGAGGAAGCAGAGACAAGTTCTGGAGTTGGCAGACGTCCAAGCTACAGGGCATGGGAGGACGTCGGAGAAGACCTTGCAGGAGTCAGCTCTCTTGTTCCCTCATGTGGGTCCCAGCGATCAAACTCAGGCAACAAGTACCCTTACCAGCTGAGGCATCTCCCCAGCCAGAGATTTTTTTTTTAACTTATTCACTTTACATCCCACTCACTGCCCCCTTCCCAATCACCCCCGCCCACATTCCTTTCCCCCTTCCCCTTCTCCTCTGAGAGGGTGGGAACCCTCCAGCTCTCCCCCCACCCAGGCACTTCCTCTCCCACTGAAGCCAGGCAAGGCAGCCCAGATAGAAGACCACATCCCACATGCAGGCCACAGCGTTGCAGAGAACTCCCGTTCCAGTTGTTTGGGACACACCTGAAGACCAAGCTGCACAGCTGCTACATACGTGTGAGGGAGGCCTAGGTCCAGCCCGTGTATGTTCTTTGGTTGGTCGTTTAAACTCTGAGGGCCCCAAGGGTCCAGGTTAGTTCATTCCATTGGTCTTCCTGTGGAGTTCCTCTCTGCTAGGGAATGGAACCCTTCCTCTTCCTCTTCCATTAGAGTCCCCAAGCTCCACCCACTGTTGGGCTGTGGGTGTCTACATCTGTGTGAGTCAGCTGCTGGGCGGAGCCTCTCAGAGGACAACCATACTAGACGCCTGCCTGCACACATAACAGTACAGTAAGTGTCAAGGATGAGGGCTTGTCCAGGGGACGGGTCTCAAGTTGGTCAGGTTGTCCATTCCCTCAGTCTCTGCTCCTTCCCCCAATCCCTGCATTTCTTGTAGGAAGAATAAGTTTTTGGTGGAAACTGGAAATATTCTTAAATCGAGATCAATCCTCAGAGGGAAAATCAAAATTCATTTTCTGGAATATGTGACAATCTTATTCATTTGCTGCTTCACCTGTGGTGTACATCACATAAACCTTTGTACATTTTTCCATTCATGTAAAATGATTTCTGGGGCTGGGGATGCTGCTTGGTGGTAGAGAGCCTATCTAGCTTGGCTCAAATTCCTCCTGGTTTAGGTCCCCAGAACAGGACAGAACAAAGGAAACTAAATCAACTAAAAAGTCATGTGTTAAATAGAAGGGTTTGGGTTGGCACGTGGGGGAAAGAACTTTCTGGAAACCTGATGACCTGTTATCCGCAGATCTCAGGGGATGAAAGGAGACAGTCAGCTCCTGACCTGCACATGCTGTGATGGCTGTGCATGTACACACACACACACACACACACACACACACACACACACAGGTGCGGGCATGCAAATGTGATAATACATAATATAAAACAAATCAAATCATAAATTAAAATAATTACAGTTGCTTATACAAAACCATTCTAATCAGGTTCTTGTAACAATGTAATGAAAATGCCTTCTTAAGGCTTCTTCTAAAGTTTTATTGTTTTTTTGTTGTTGTTGTTGTTGTTGTTTTGTTTTTTTGTTTGTTTTTTGGAGTTTTTTGTTTTCTTTGTTTTGGTTTTGGTTTTGGTTTGGTTTGGGTTTTGTTTTTCTTGTTTTGGTTTTCTTTGGTTTTTGGCTTTTCCACTCAGGGTTTCTCTTCGTAGCCCAAGCAGTCTTGGAACTCTGTAGACCGACTGGCCTTGAACTCACAGAGATCCACCTGCCCCTGCCTACCAAGCACTGGAGTTAGAGGTGTGTGCCACCACCTCCTGGCACGATTCCCAGTTTTAATGATGCTTTCTCTCTGCTGTTAAAGCAGAGGTCTGGCTTCTTGCTTTTCCCTTGTTACTAGAGATTCGTCTCAGCATCTTACACAAAAGAGGAGAGTCCTTGTCCCAAATAATCTCTTCCCACTTTTCCTTAGGCTCTCCTGGCCTGGGGCCACCTTAGCCACCAATCCCAGGATACAAATGGCTCTGGGCCAACAGCACCTCTTCTGACTCTAGCCTCCCATACATCCCTCATCCCCTGTCCCACAGGCACCCTGTCATCTGACCCTCAGGAGTCCTTGGCCACTACTCCTTCCTGGAATAGGTGAGTGAATGGAAAGCTGCCCATGACACCTGGCACAGGTGATAAGGGGTTGAATCCACTTAGAGTCTCCACCAGAACATAATGTGTGTGTTTGCAGTAAACATTGCCAGAAGTCTGCTGGAATTTAAAGAGCCACAATAAGATCTTAACTTGGGAATAAAGTTGTCTCAGAGGTTGTTTGACAGGGAATAAGGGACCCTGGAGTCTCTCCAGGAAGCCAGCTTGAGCCCAGTCCAATTCTGCATCCCACATATCGGGATAAGCAGCTCTGGGCCCAGCTTATGAGCACAAAGATGACTGCCTGACCTGAAGCAGGAACAAGTGCCTCTGGGCCTCAGCCCAGAATTGTCACCAGGAATGTCTCCAGGAATGGCCATGGCTCATTTTATTTTCTACAAATTAATTCGATTTGAAGGAAGAACAGAAGGGAAAAGCTGTTCTTTTTAAAGGGCCACGGTGAGACTTCCAGAGTTATAGTCATCATCCAAAACGACATTTGCTCCACCTTCATCTATTGCATTGATTCGACATCTCTGTATGTTAAATTTTTCTTAAAACAGACAGAGTATCTAACTTCAAGCTGGTAGAATGATAAGGGAGACCAAGAGGCAGAAATCAGGCTTCCAAAAATAATATTGCTGGGTTTGCTGTAAAAATAATCTCTCGGGTCTAGAGAGATGGTTCAGATGATAACAACACTGGCTGCTCTTCTCAAGGAAGACACTGTCCCCAGTACCCACATGGTGGTTCACAACCACCTGTAACTCCAGAGGACATGACGCCCCCTTCTGGCCTTTGTGGGCACTGCATGTACATAGTACACAGATGTACATTACAGATAAACCATTAATATACATAAAGCAATTTTTTTAAAAAAAGATCTCCTATAAATGTCTCCGTGAACTTTTTTGTTTATTCCTGGATATGCTTTTCGCAGTGCAACAGCTTGCAGCCTGGTGTGGTTTTAAATGTATGTGGGTTAAAATTAAGTACAAACAAAGCTGACATTCCTCAACTGTTCTGATCGGTCTTCAAATGCTCAGTAGCTACAGCAGGTAGGGTGCATGTGGGCCTGCTTCATCAGAAGTCCTTCTGATTCCTAGGTGATCAAAAAGCAGAAACTAAAGCCGGTCAAGCTTTTCTTTCATCTCAAGAATTTATTTATGTGCATTAGTGTTTTGCCTGCATGTATATCTGCACAAGGGGCCCATATCCCCTGGAACTGGAGTTACAGTGGGTTGTGAGCTATCATATGGGTGCTGGGACCTGAACCCAGGTCCTCTGGAAGAGCAGCCAGTGCTGTTAACTCCTGAGCCATCTCTCCAGTGCCCACTCAAACTTCTCAAATGAGTCATCTGGCTTTGACCACTCTAAACTAAACATTTTCTAGCTAAAGTTATAGATCCAACATATTCATGAGCATTGTCATAAAAAAATCACTAATTATTAAATAGACTAATTTGAAAAATAGAATATAAAAATGCAAGTTTGGAAAAAACTGAGTGTGTGCTGCCTAAATTCTGGAATCTGATACTACTCTTCTGAACATATTTTTTCTTGCAAAAAAAATCTCTATTTTACACATCCTCAATAGTTTTTCATTACCAAGCCTTAGTGAGAGTGCACATACTTCTACACACTTGGCTGCATAAACGGATAGATATATATGAGACATACATGTACATGTGCAGACACACCCATATACACATATGCACATACATATACACAGAATCTCATGCATACACACAGACACAATTTACACAAACATACATGCACACACAGCAATACAAGCTTGCACACACCAACACTCATTTACACAAACATACATATATACATATGCAGACATATATGTACACTTGCATTTACCCAGACACACATATATACATTTATACATATACCCAGACACACTTTTATATGCAAATATGTATATACATATATATATATATATATATATATGTATATATATATACACATACACACACTGCACATGCAGACACACATGAATGGACACATGTATGCATACACATGAGGCCACACACAGACACACTTCATCTGTAGCCCATTTGTCCTGTACCATACTGCTGTCCCTGAGCTGTGACTCTCTTTGGAGACTTTCCTCATCCTTCTACGTCCATCTTTGGTCCTTCTCTGTGATGGGAGAGCTTATCACACATACCTCCTGGAGTTGCTGCAGTGATTACCTGAGATCTGGGCATCTCACTCGAGGATGAATGGGAGCAATATTAGTAATTGACAAGCCTTGGGGAGGGAGTAATGAAGACAGGGCCAATGCATGTCATTGCACATCAACCACGGAAAGCAGCATCCAAGCAGAAATGTGTAATTCACGTGCTTCTGGACTTAGGACAAGGCTGTGACTGATTAAAAAAAAGGGGGGGCTTATACTAGACCCACCTGACCTGTCTGTACCGTGCATACTAAACATTTATAGCATCTTGTCTTACTTAATATTGAGATGGGTTCATGGAGCATGCTTAGTTTAGCAAATCAGAACTTGCACACTCAGATAGAAAAATCCCAGTTGAGCAGTAGGTAAGGCAACAGCAGTGGGTTTAAGTCCTGGGCTCCAAGCCCATCTCTGGGATGTCTTCCCATCTCAGAATGCCCATCTTAGCTGCTCGCATTGGGAAAACAAGGGGGAATCCCAGTCACCACTTCTGTGGCTGAGACCAGAAACTCACAAAAGGAGAACAGCTCCAATAATAGCCATTTTGACCACTTGGAACATGGTGTCTTGGCATCAAGGTTTTCTTAGAGGAAACGGTCTGAAACAGTGTCACCATCTGAAGGATGAAGAGGCTTACTGAAAGCACCGGGCTTCAGAGCTGGGGCAGCAGGTACACGCCCGCTGGCTGGAGAGTCCAGAACAGTTTTGCTCAGGTCTGCTCACTGCTGCTGCTTGGTGCTCTTTCTGGATAGTAAGTCACAGGGCTGTGAGGCTAGTGTGAAGGTTGGTGAGATGATACAGATCTAGATCTTCTAGGACTCACTGTAAAATCCCACTGGTGTTCTAGTGACCCAGGCTTGCCAAGGTGTCACCCCCCCCAGTCACTATGAATCTATGTGTCCATACCCATGCATGGGCATGCATTCACGTGCATGCCATCTCAGGACTAGAGAAGGCAGGTGTGGAAGGACAGAAGATGCCTGGCTGAAGTCCAACTAGAATGTCCAGGCACTCACAGAAAGACTAGGCTCTGCAGTGCCAATGGCTCTCATTGCGGAATTGCATTCCATCTGAGGGACATCAGGTATCAGGTGACAGTGGCTAGAGCTCGTGGCAGCTGGAGTTCAGCTGACGTTGATGCAATACCCTGCAAACAGGAACCAGTGTGAGCAGAACCTACAAGTCGATACCACATTCATCTCCGAGGGCTGTTTGACACCACTGTGGCAGAATGACTCCAGAGGGTCCCTGTGGTACAGAGATGTCACCAGCAAACTCATGTGATGCTGGGATGCAGCCCTTAAACTAGTGCAAACCAGAAACACACGGGGTGCTAACTGCGGAGCACAGGGCCCCACTATCTGAGTTTTAAGCAATAAGTGTGGGGTCAGTCTGTAGTATCACTGGAGTATGTACCCATGAGGTGGTGGTGGTGATGGTGGTGGTGGTGGTGGTGGTGGGGATGGTAGTGGTGAAGGTGGTGATGGTGGCAGTGGTGGTGATGGTAATAGGCCACCCTCAAAGAGCTATTGTCCAGCACAACACTGGTAACTCACACTTCTCTCTAGCCATGAAGTATTCTGTTAGTGAGTGATGGATACTGAACTGGCTGGTTTTGTGTGTCAATTTGACACAAGCTGTAGTTATCACAGAGAAAGGAGCTTCAGTTGGAAAGTGCCTCCATGAGATCCAGTTGTGGGGCATTTTCTCAATTACTGATCAAGGGGGAAGGGCCCATGGTGGGTGGTGCCATCCCTGGTAGTCTTCTATAAGAGAGCAAGCTGAGCAAACCAGGGGAAGCAAGCCAGTAAGGAACATCCCTCCATGGCCTCTGCATCAGCTCCTGCTTCCTGACCTGCTTGAGTTCCAGTCCTGACTTCCTTTAGTAATGAACAGCAATGTGGAAGTGTAAACTGAATAAATCCTTTTCTCCCCAACTTGCTTCTTGATCATGATGTTGTGCAGGAGTAAAAACCATGACTATGACAGTTCCCATTTTGATGACTTGATGCCAAAAAATGTTCAAAGGAAGAATAAATGACAAGACACAAAGAATTGGGAAAATAACCAGAAATGCATACAATTAAATATAAAATAAATGATTTGGGTAATTTGGGGGTGATTGTCTTTGAGGGAGAAAGCAATAATATTCAACAACTATTTTTGCAAATATTTTTAGTTATGTGTACTTGTGAGGTCTGTGTGGGTATGTGCACATGAGTGCAGTACTCATAGAGGCCAGAGGAGGGCACCCAATCCCCTGGAGCGGGGGTTTCAGGTGCTTGTGAGCCAGCTGACATAGGCTCTGGAAAAGAACTCAGCTCCTCTGGAAGAGCAGTAATGACCTTAACCACTGAGCTATTTCCCCAGCCAACCTCAACACATCATTCAAGCTAAAAATGTGACTATAACTCCTGGGATTAGGAAGTGTCTCTGTACCTCCGGACAGTAGGTCCAGAACAAAACAAAAAATCTAATGCAATGAGAAAAACCCAGGCTTGGGTATATTACAATACTGTTGTACATTGAAGAAGAGTTCACAGTCTCAGTTTACAAAAATACCTTGACCCAGATTCATGTTTGATTTAGAAAAATTCAACTTTATTGGTTCCTTTCCAAGTAGTAGACTGTAGAATCCAAGAATAAATTTACTGTGCTTCAAATGGCCCTTAGAAGGAGGCTACAGTTGGATCAGGATCATATCTCTCTGTCTCTCTGTCTCTGTCTGTCTCTCTGTCTCTGTCTGTCTCTCTGTCTCTCTATCTCTGTCTGTTCTCTCTCTCTCTTTCTCTCTCTCTCTCTCTCTCTCTCTCTCTCTCTCTCTCTCGTTTACCCCACTAACCTCATGATGTATGTAGAAGACTGACTCCCTGTAGGAAAAGTTTACATTTTCAGCCACCCAAGTAGGACTCTCCTAGACTCAAAATATGTTGTTTGGTTAAGAAATGCAACTCCAAACTTTACTGAAAATTCCATAAGGGTTTTTTTGGGGGGTATGGTGTGTGAGTGCGTGTGTGTGTGTGTGTGTGTGTGTGTGTACATGCATGCGCATGCTTGTTTAAAATATTCTACTCAAATTGGTGGTGGTGGTGATGGTGCTGGTGGTGGTGGTGGTGTGTGTGTGTTTAAAATATTCTACTCAAAATAATCTGTCCAAAGAACCAAATACCACATAATCTGTGCCCAAGTGAACATTTTCATTTCTCCTCTAAACTTATTTTCAATTGAAAAGTCTATTAGTTGGTGTCCAACTCTAGAATATGATTCAGGAAGAGAGAAGAAGGTTCTTTCTACGTAGCCCAGAATAGCTTTAGACTCATGATCCTCCTGCCTCAGCGTCCCAGACTTGTACTTTCATACTGGACTTGAAATCTAGGGGGAAAAATCAGATTCTAGCCTGGACTACATAGCAAGATGCTGTCTTAAGGGGCTGGAGAGATGGCTCAGCAATTAATAGCACTGACTGCTCTCGTGAAGGTCCTGAGTTCAAATCCCACCAACCACATGGTGGCTCACAACTATCTTTAATGAGATCTGACACCCTCTTCTGGGATGTCTGAAGACAGCTACAATGTACTTACATATAATAAATAAATAAATCTTTTTTTAAAAAAGATGCTGTCTCAAAAACAAAACAAAACATACACCAAAAAAAAAAAAAAACCACACACACACACACACATAGAAACCACAAAACCTAAATCATCTATTTTTTTTTTCTTGAGACAGGGTTTCTCTGTGTAGCCTTGGCTGTCCTGGAACTCACTCTGTAAACCAGGCTGTCCTTGAACTCAGAAATCCACCTGCCTTTGCCTCCAAGTGCTGGGATTAAAGGTGTGTGCCATCACTGCCCGGCTACCTAGATCACTTTTCAAAATGTTTTCTACGGAGGATATATTTGAATTCTGTGCTGGCATTCACTTCACCTATTTGCTTTAATCCACTTCTGTCTGGGAAAGTAAAATGTGAAATTCTCACTTCTTTGGACAGAAAGGGAGCTCAAGAGATCAAATGTTTCGGGTTAAGGTTAATAGAATTTTTAATGCTGCAAAAGAAAAGGTTACAGATAAATGTCAAATGGAAGTGAGGTAGCTTAAAATGTCTTTGATGTCCCTACGGAGAAAGATTGCTTTGCGGTGAATTCAGTTAGAGTGCTGAGCCCAGAGAGCAAAGGTTTTCATCTTACTTACCCCAAGATAAATTCATGGGTGCAATGCCCCAAGTCACACACAGACACACATGCACACGCACATGGTGGAGTTTCTAGAAATCACTGTCTTCAAACCGTGACGATTAGATCATGAACAGCGAGGTGCTGACAAGGAAGCCAAGCAGTGCCCCGTTCTCCACAGCTATGTATTGGGAAACTCTAGGAAAGGTTTGAGGTTTGGACCCATTCTGTTTATTCACTAACCCTCATGAAAATAAACACATAAACGTGTATCTTTTCTGCGATATTTACATATTCTATTTACATTTGGAAAACTTTGAAATTTTGACACTTTTCTTTGTGAGACCCTAAAGTGTCACTTACAGACTCTCAGCAACAGAATCAGTGCCAGTAAGTGACACTCTCAGTCACAGCCCAGGGTCCAGGGTCCAATATTTTAGTAGCGGATGAGTAATTTTTCTCTTAACTCTAAGGAACCTCTCTTCTACATGTTTGAATATAAAATATTTCTGACACCCATCTTCTTTCCTAAAAAGCATCATGTTTCTGTCCTGCTTTGAATCCTGAAGAAATCAATGGGTGTTTCTGCTCCTCAACTTGGCTCTTTGATGTAGGTGTCTAAGTGAGGAGGCCCCGGCCCCCATCTCAGCTTCCATGACAGGAGAAGGGCCTCTCTACCATCTGCAACATGGATGGAGCAGGGGCCTGTCGCTCAGTGACAGCAACTGCCTAGCAGGGACAAAGCTCCATATTTAAACCTCAGCAAAGGAAAGGAAAAAATCAGAGAGAAAAACCAAGCAGACTTGACTGAAATAAAGGAGGTAAAGAAACAAAATGAGACAGAATTCAAGTAGTCACCATCTGGGAGAACAAATAATCTGTACTAATTAAGGAGTCTGGTAAAATCGTTAAATTGTCTAACAAATACAACTATTTCTACTGGAAATTATAAATTCCTTGGTAAGTAGTAATTGTAATTATATGGAATAAGGGGCTGGAGAGATGGCTCAGCAGTTAAGAGCACTGACTGCTCTTCTGAGGGTCCTGAGTTCAAATCCCAGCAAGCACATCGTAGCTCACGACCATCCGTAATGAGATGACGCCCTCTTCTGGTGTGTCTGAAGACAGCTACAGTGTACTTACATATAATAATAAATAAATCTTTGGGCTGTAGCGAGCAGGGCCAGCCAGAGCGGGCAGAGTTCCTGAATTCAAATTCCCAGCAACCACATGATGGCTCAAAACTATCAGTACAGCTACAGTGCAGTCATACACATAAAATAAATAAATGTTTAAAAAATCATATGTAATAAAAGATTCCCTGCTGTCCTAGAGTGTCCAGAATGATAGTTTTCCATGCTGTAAACACATTTAAACATACACACACACTCACACACACTCATATCCTTACACACATGTACCTATATTGAAATAGGTGCCAATTACTTGGTGGTTGTCTTTGTTAAAAGACAAGAAACCTTGTAGAAAATAACTTATGTCCAAAAACTCTTCACAATTTAAACAGTAAAAACTGAAGAAAAACCTTTCAAATAAAATCAGGTATTTTTTAAGAACATGGGCCCAAAGCAACTGCTGGGCTAGCAAGATGGCTCAGCAGGTAAAAGGCGCTTGCCGCCAAGCCTAACAACCCCGGTTCAATACCCAGAACCTCCAGGTCGAAGGAGAGAACTGAGTACAGACACTCACAGACTGACCTCTGGCCTCTGTACTTGTACCATGGTACACACGCGCGCGCGCGCGCGCACACACACACACACACACAGACATGCACACACTCATACACAAATTAATGTAAGAAAAATGTAAGCAACTACCAAAGACCTCTCTGTAAGTCCATTTCAGCCAGTGCCCCGTGTACACAAACATCTACCCGCCTTGGTGGTTGGTCCACATGTGATTTTAAATGGGAACCCTTTTCTTAATTATAGAACCCAGATTATGTGACAGTGACATGATCAAAGGCAGCTTTCCTTGGCGCGAGGGATCAAAGGCAACATTATGAAGGGGCAGGGAGGGGGCAGTGGAGAGCCTCAGATCTAGCCCCGCCCTACAGTTCTGAGGCCTCAGGCTGCTTCTTCACTTCTCTCTGCAACTCCAAACGTGTGTTTTCACAGCTACATTTAAAAAGAAAGAGAGAAAAGCTAGAAAAACAGCAAGTTTGGGGTTGAGAACACACATGGGCCAGGCAAAACTCGCCGTTCTCCTGTATACCCTACTAGAGAGGCGCAAATGAGAGCTCTTATTTGCATAAAGCATCGTCCGTTGCTTTAAGGAACCATTATATTTCCCCGCTCGTGTCTAAACTAAATCACTGGGGCTGGAGAGATGGCTCAGGGGTTAAGAGCACTGACTGCTATTGCGGACGACCCGGGTTCTATTCCCAGCATCCACACGGAGGCTCACAATCAGCTGTAACCTCAGCTCCAGGCCAGTTGGATCCCTGTGGCCTCTCATGGCACCTGCACACACATGTACATATATGAAAGTTGTAAGTAACGTGGACACATAAGTAAGATATTTAAATAAATGAATAAAAAGTCTCAGCCTATTCTTTCTACCAAGCCCATCCTGTACTCAAAATAAATGTTTTAAAGCTGTCGGCTGGATGGGGGTTGACTATACAGAGCTGAAAATCCTTTCCCACTTCTTCGATCTTGGACTTCCTCTCATGCCGCCATGAGTATGCTCAGAGAGGAGATACAGATTCAAGTAGAAGATGTCTTCTCACTTGAGCCGCTTGAGAGGCCACTGTGGAGGAACGGGTGTGGCATGCAGGCTTTAGAGACTGGTCCTAAAATCACCAAGGCCAGACTGATCGGGACAAGTCTTTGAGGGGGATCTTTTCCAAATGACCGCCCCACCAAGGACCCTGAAATACTGGTCTTGATGTGTATAGACACAGCCATGAGCCCTTTGCAAACAGAGGGACAGTGTTTGTGTCTGTATCTGTCTGCTTTCACAGAAAATGAGACTCAGGCAAAATGGCCTTGCTTTCTGAAAGCAGGCAGCAGAGTCCTTGTTGCACTGAGGATGACTTGTGGTGAAAGGAAATTAAACTTTTCACCAACAGAAAGGTGGTCATTCTTCTTGTGAGCCCACAGGACACAGCCGGAACACACCAGTCATGGTAGCTGGGCATGCCACAAACCTAGTTGATAAGGTAGGAGTCCACCTGCTTCAGATGCATTTTGTGCTACCAACAGCATGAACCAGAAAAATTTCCATTTATAATACCTAATTCTATTCATCTTAAGCAAGAATAACAATGTATTAATAGACAGGGATATGAAAGGTGATGCTTGTATATATCTCTTCATAGTGTCACACCCATTTATTCTGTCATAATATATTAAATATAAATATAATCTACTTTCAATAGATACTATTAATATTTTCTCTTTTGTTTTATGAAAAACACCAGACTAGAGTCTTAAAAATCACAATGACAAATCTAATCAGTGCGATCTCATATGTAATTGGAAACATTTTTTTCCATGACTCACTTTAAAAGGATTCAAAAACTGTACTGAAAAAAAAATGGCTCTTTTAACTCTTGGTTTAACATGGAAATATTGCAATTAGTGATCTAACTACCACAGGTAACCATGCACACCAAACTGTGACACAGGGAAACTGCAAAGGGACTCTTACCAGCAGTCACTGCGGCTGAGAGTAAAGAGAGCATAAAGGAGTTTGTGCCTCTGTTATTGGTCACTTATTACCGAGTTCATGGAAATAAACACAAGCCCTTCCAAACATAATTATATTAACTATTTTGGTGGTTGGAAAAAGCTCCAATCCTGTTAGGTACATACAGAATGGAAGATCTACCTTGATTTAAAAAAAAAAAAAAAAAAGTTCAGAAAAAGTAATTCCTTCTCCAGTTTCCTTTAAAACTCTGATTTATTTCCAAGCCTAGGTTAAAAATCCTGAGACTTGTTTATAATTTCATGGCCACATGAGGTCCCACTACACCCTCCAAACAAACAAACAAACCACAAACAAACAAATCCTAATTCCCAAACCAAACAACAGAATGCTGAGCTGAGAAGTCGAGTTTTTTTAAAACACTGGTAACATGATCCCCGCTGTCAACAGGAGTCCAACAGATGCCGTGGCTTCTATTTGTGAGATCCAGCGCAAAGAATTTAAGCGGAGGAAATCACTGGCCGTCCTGGGCGGTGGGAGCGCTTAGTAGAGGCAGCATCCCATGGGGAGAAGGCTGCTACACGTCGCTGGGAGACCGAGCTCTCTGAGACAGCGTGGAAGGGATGCACCCACAGCAAATGAGGCAGAGGGCTTTCTGGATCTCCTGGTTTCTGAAAGCATATATGACCGGGTTGATGATGGAATTGTAGGTGGCCGGCAGGAGGGTGGCGTAGGTGTAGATGGACGGGTAGGTATAATCGGCGATCAAGGAATAGAGGGTGAAAGGCATCCAGCAGGCAGCAAAGGTCCCCAGGATGAGAGCCAGGGTCGAGACCCCTTTGCGCGTAGTCACGTAGTGCGACGTAGCCAGGAAGTGGTGCTGCAGGGCTATCTGATGGGCGTGCCTCATTACAATCTTACAAATTTGGATGTAGAGCTGAAGCATCAGGGCAAACATGAAGAGGAAGGAGATGGAGAGGATGGCAGCGTTGTTCTTCGTGAGCGGTCTGACCACGCTGCACGTGGCCTCGTCCCTCAGACAGTTCCAGCCCAGGACGGGCAGCAGCCCCAGGCAGATGGACGTTCCCCAGAGCATTATTAGCATGACATAGGTAAAGGTGATGGTCCTCTCGGAGTGGTACGTCAGGGCGTAATACAGCGAGAGGTAGCGGTCCACAGTGATAGCCAGCAAACTGCAGACAGAGGCAGAGAAAGAGGCGACAATGAGTCCGATTGTGACCAGCTTGGTGGCTTCCGATTGAAGCAGGTACGCAAAAACAAAATTGATGATGAGTCCCAGGCCAGCCAGCAGGTCTGCAAGGGCTAGGCTGCCTATCAGCAGGAACATAGGGGCTCGCAGGCTGGGGCTGTGGAAGATGATAAGGACCACAACGGCATTTTCACAGCAGATGAGGGTTCCTGAGCTGCACAAGACAATGTCCCAGGGGTTGACAGCGAGCTCAGGTTCTGACTCTGCAACAGAGCCCTGGGAGGGGACAGCAGCTGAGATGTTCTCCCGAGCACCACCGGCATCTATACAGTCCCGAGGCAGCCCGCTTAAATTGACCTTCGGGTCTTCGTTCATTTTAACCCCTGTCCTCTTCAATGGAAAGACAGGCTTTTTAATGTTTGGGTACAGTACGGTGCCAATCCAAGATCATGCAAAACACACAGAGACAGACAACCCTGGGCTCCCCATAACAGAGTCAAAATGCCAAAAAGCTCCAAGAATCCGAAACAAAAGCTAAAGTCTGCAACCGAAATGCTGTTGGTCACTGAGGGAAACACGGATCCGGACTCCCGAGGCGGCACATGCACACTCGCGCGCTCCCCCAAAAACGCTAGGAACGACTTTGGCTAATTGCTTCTCCCATGCCGAAAACCAACAACTGTGTAACATCTGGGCAGCTGAGAGAGCACCGCCCAGCAGCCACAAGTCTACAGGAAGGTAGAATATTTTAAGGGCCTCAAACTCCCACCCTTCCCAAACATAACCCACGCGCGTGCACACCCCCAACACACCTC
Source organism: Apodemus agrarius (assembly GCA_964023405.1). NCBI lineage: Eukaryota > Metazoa > Chordata > Mammalia > Rodentia > Muridae > Apodemus > Apodemus agrarius. Next base: position 39,556,905 of record OZ030028.1, read on the forward strand.
CAGACTCAAACAAAGGGGTGGGGTCCCAGTCTCTCCCATGTGCACGGATCAGAGTGCAAGGGCTACAAAAATGTAGGTGTGTACCATTGAGGTGCCCAGACAGACAGAGAGAAAGATCTGCATGCATTTGGCGCCGCTCGCCTAGCAGCGGGGACGCGCAGCCTGCGAGCAGGGGGGTCATCGGGGGTCACCTTGGCACGCCCAGACCGGGAGGGAGGGCTCCTTCGGTGCTGCCGAATAGCTCGGGCCACCCGCGTGGCACGTCCGTGGTAGCGCCCGCAGCAGGTGAGCTGCGGCGCTCGCGCCCGGCTCTCCGCCCTGCGCGCTCCCCGCCTGGCGCGCATCCGCGGGAACCCCACGAGGCTGCGCGCGCCCCCGCAGGTCGCAGCTGCGTGAGGGGCGGGAGCCCGCCACGGTGGACGCCCGCCTGCAGCGGTCATGCAGAAACCCGCTCGACCTGCAGGAGAGCCTGGCGACCTACTTTGATTCTGTGGCTTCCCTGAGGGGGTCCTAGCCACTGGGGCTTGGCTTCTCCACACTTTCCCCTAAACTGCCGAGTTCAGGGCCAAAAGAATCGAAAGCGGCGGGGGTTTCGGGATGAACAGGAGGAATGCCGCGTAAGCAGGTTCGGGCTGGCGGAGGAGACTTACAGTAGCAAGCGACTCCCTCTCTTAGATTGCAGTTGGCCCGTTCTGCAAATGATTGTTCCCTTGGGGGCGTTCGCTTAACCGAATAGGAGTTGCTGCTACTTGGATTGCCCAGTTGCACTTACTAAGCACTCTCGGAGCCGGTTGCGAGTGGAAATCATTCAGGGCGTTCTTGCAAAAGCTTCCTGCAGGCACTGGCCCAAACCCAATTTATTTAAGTACCCAAGCGACACTATTAATTTATTGTTTCCTTTACCTCATCCGCGGAGCCTAGGGTTAAGATCCTGAAGGTTGTCTGCCGGAAGAGGACTAGCCTGTGTCTCTCATCCTGGAATCGGATCAGATCTTAAATTTAATCATGCTCTCCAGCTTAAAGGTGGGAGGAGAAAAGTCCTATTTCCGTGTGACCTAAATGTGCAGGGCAAAGGATCCTGAGGACCCTTCATATGGGGTTATCATCAGGTGCATCTGCCTCCCGTGAGTCTCACTGAAATTTTTCCTCCAGTCTAGCAGGCTCCCAGCCTTAAGTCTCTTTCACCCCATGATCTCCCCGCAGCCCACCTCAACCCCGCGCGCATCCATCGGCGGTTGGCTCCACCATGTTGCGCTTCTGGCACCAAAACCATCCACTTCACCTCCCCGGTTATAGCCTTATTCCTCTCTCCGGCTGCACTTCTGCTACCTGCCCCTTCCCCCTCTCTCACCAAGGCAATGCACTACCCAGGCGTGACCTTGCCTTGACGTAGCCCCCAACCTGAGCCCTCACACTGCTTCTGAACTCTCTCCCAGAACTTTCTGCTTTGGGTCACATGGAGCTGTTTTGTTTCCTGCCAAGTCTTCTCCTGATCCCCCGGAAGGCTCCAGGACTCTTTCCGAGTCCTGCATTTCCTGCGGCAACACTTCTGAAACTTGACTTAGAAACCAGCAGTTCTGGGGTTGGGGGTCCCCGCATCAGTCCCAGGTGCTGCTGCTGACCTGCTGGTCACACTTTAAGAAGCGGGGTTCTATGGAGTTTGAACAGTCGTGAGTATGGAAAGGGGGACATCCCTTGTGTCAAGGACTGTGTGAAAGCCTGTGTGAGCAAATTCGGTAAGACAAAGTCTTAGCACTCACAGGCACACCCTGAACCAGTGGTAAGACAAAAAGCAACATTATCCCAGGAATCGGGTGCTGCTGGGAAGGGATGCTCATTTCTCACTTTATCTCTATGTGACAAATGGAAGCAGTTTTAGAACAGAGGGATGGAAAATGGGCAATGTGGGGCTGGAGAGGCAGCTCGGTGGTTAGACGCTCTGGCAGTTCCAGGCAAGTCTAAGGTGGCACACAAGCTGCAACTCTAGTTCCAGGGAATAGCACTCCCTCTGCTGGCCTCCTCGAGCATTACATGCACAAGGTACACATAATACATGCAGACAAACACTTAATACACATAAAATAAACAGGTCATTTTAAAAAAACGATCAATGGTCCCATATACACAAAAGCAGCTTAACAAAAGACAGCTCAAACAAACCGGTTACGTTTTAGGGGCCTCCCACTGGCTGTGCAGTTCATAGGACACACCAGTTGCCCTTCAAGCCAGTAGCAACAACATGCACTTTAACCATACTGGGTTAATTTACTCAGCCATGGACTTTGCCCAAGTTTCCCCCAGAGCTGAGGATGGAATCTGAAGCCACAGTCCTGGGCTGAAGTGAGTGTGCTCTGCCCCTGAGTTTCCCCGAGCCTGGAGTTCACTCTCTGCGGCACCCTGGGCGAAGGCAGAGATTGCGGAGGCATGTGTGGTCTTGTGCTGAAGCGTGACAAGAGCCAACTCGGTGGCTCCAGGTGGCCGGCAGCAGCTGCACCCCAATTTGCCCCTTCCCCTAAAAAACCTCTTTATCGTTTAAAAAAAAAAAACCTTCCAGAGAAATAACACACACACACACACACACACACACACACACACGCCAAAATTAACTAGCCCCAAAGTCATAAACCGTAGAGAATATCTATACAGTTACAATTAGCATTCAAATACAGAAGCTGTGGTGCTCTGCGTTTGTTCACATGTGCGATGATATCTAATGCACTTATCCACCACTAGACAAAAAGCCCACAGAGAATTAGAACTAGAAACAGAATTATCCTTACACCCCCTTTCATAACCTCTGTGCGTTAACATCCAGTCCTCTTTTCCTCATCCCTTATATTTAGCGTTTCTAAATTTGCTAAATAATTTTCTAAATTTCTAAATAATGTTTTAATTTTCCAAATTTAATGTATTTAAATATATTCTAAATATCACATGGAATACAGTATAAGACCAAGAAAAGAGGACTTCTTGCTCCTTGAATGACGGCTGCAACTTAACTTTATTTCAAATTCCGTTATCGCTTGGTGTGCTTAGGGCTGTTGTCACCACAAAGCAGAAATCCAGTTCAGACTAGATTGATGCCTTTTACTGTCTGGCCGAGACAGATGTAGACTAACCCATGGGAAAGTAGAGGCTGCAAGAAGCATCTGCCGGGCAATGGGCGGTCAGTTCCTCCCTCATTTATCTCTGCTTTGCCTTGGCTTCTCTGCTTGCCAATATCTCGCTTTTCTGCCTCAGGCTGGTTCCTTCCTTGTTGCCCAAGGCAGCCGTGAGCTTGCACCCCACCCTGAGGCCATCTTCTTAGCTTGCAGAGAAGAATTCCATGGGGAATCATTGTGCCTATGAGAGTGCATATACGCATGCGTGTGCGTGTGCGTTACTGAAGGTCTTTCTGGACGCACCAGCAGTTAAATAAACACACAAAGACTTACTAATATTTATTAAAGCTTAAGCCTTTAGCTTGGGCTCCCTCCTACCTACTCTAAACCGGCTAATTCTGGCTCTATGTCCTTCCACGCAGCCAGTTCTACCTCTTTGGTGATATCCACGCCCTTCCACCTCTGTGTCCCGCTGGCAAATCCCCTCCCTCCGCTTCTTCTCCCAGAGACCTTCTCTCAGCCTGGAAGCCCCACCTTCCCTTTCCTGCCTAGCTATTGGCTGTCGGATCTTTACTGAGCCAATAATAAAAGAGGAAGAGTGTTTACAAAATACTGAGCCAGGTGATGATCCCGAAGAAGAACAATGCCAACATCCAGCCAGCACTCAGCTCTCCGCTGGTGCCACAATCAACAATTGAACATACAGAGACAACCTTCATACAGTGCATCCCAACAGTGCGCATACGCGTGCGTGCGTGCGTGCGTGCATGTGTTGCTGGGGCACTGCCCAGGTCCACAGGTATAGAGTCCTGAGATGAGTGTCTGCCATACTTAGAATCATGAACCTTCCCCCAAGGAGAGATGTGTTAAGCTGTGAAGGATGGGGTGACATTCCAGCACCCAGGAAATGTAGACCGGAGGATCGAGGGTTCAAGATCATCAAGATCATCACCAGTTAAGGTTTCTATTACTGTAACTAAACACCGTGACCACAGCAACTTAGGATGGAAAGCATTTAATTAGGGTTACAGTTCCAGATGGTTAGAGCCCCTGATGGCCGAGAAAAGTCAGGGCAGCAGGAACTCATCTCACTAACCTCAAAAGAACAGCCAGAAGCCAGGCGTGGTGGCGCACGCCTTTAATCCCAGCACTTGGGAGACAGAGGCAGGCGGATTTCTGAGTTCGATGCCAGCCTGGTCTACAGAGTGAGTTCCAGGACAGCCAGGGCTACACAGAGAAACCCTGTCACAGAAAGAAAAAAAAAAGAAGAAGAAGAAGAAGAACAGCCAGTAGGAGGCAGAGCACGCAGGGTTGGTGAGAGTCATTTGAAACCTCGAAGCCCACATGCAGTGACACACTTCTCCAACAAGTCCACACCACCTAATCCTTCCCAGACAGTTCTACCAACAGGACGGGGAGGGGACCAGGTATGCAAGCATCTGAGGCCATCCTCATTCAAACCATCACACTTAATAGCTGTGGGGTCTGGGAGAGATTGTAAACGCTTGGTTCTCGGGGTGACACTTGGGAGGGGGTGTGGTCCGCAGGAGGGAGGGCCTTGTGGGAGATGCTTAGCCATTAGGGTCCTCCGTCTGTCTCTGTTCTGCCTCACGCATCCACCTCAAGGTGCTGCCGCACCTCAGGCTCCAATCAGCCTAACTCTTCTTTCTTTGTATCTTGATTATCTTGTGCATTTTGTTATAAGGATCAAAAGCCAACTAATATAACGTCATATCTAAACTTCCCCAAACAGGCACTTTCCCAGAGAAAGATAGGGGTTGTGGATGCGCTGGTGAGATGGCTCAGCAGTTAAGAGCACCAACTGCTCTTCCAGAGGTCATGAGTTCAAATCCCAGCAACCACATGGTGGCTCACAACCATCCATAATGAAGAATAAATAAAGAGAAGCATGGATGCCTTCTACAGCTTGGGGTGGATGGGCAGATTTGGGAGTTCAGCACAGCCTTCAGTAATGAGGGTCAGTGAAAGAACTGTCTGCAAAGCTGTCTTCCTGATTTGCCATCCACCCATTGTAAACACGGCCGATGGCACTTCTGTGTATGACATTTCCCGCCTCTTTGTTACCTAGCTTTTTTGACCACTTGCTCAATAACACCGGCAACTTTAAGATCTTCCGGTCCCATTTCATGCTACACCCAAATTCCCGTGTCATGTGAGCATGGTCCCATGCCCACTTTAACCAGCGTGATATTGATTCTTACATCATGAATCAATCAGGAGCCCTCCTGTGAGGCTTGACACCAAGGAGTTAAGTCTTTGCCGCATGGCCTGACACTGCTGAGCGGGCTTCCCAGGGGACCTGTCCTTAAGAACAACGCGGTGTCTGCCATTGCTCTCTCTCTCTCCTTGTGACTCAAGTTTAACAGCACCCAGTGGCCTCCTCTCTGTGGTTTGAGGGAGGCGGTTACTGTGAGCAGAGAGACGCCCCTTTCTTCTGGGATTGGAAAATGCCGCTCAGTGCCTTTGGGTTGACTGTCTATTTTGTCATCAGGGCAGCTTGACTCGAGGAAATAAAGTCTTCGGTGGATGCTGTGGTGCTGGGCTTATGTTGGGCACTACAGGAGCCAATGTCACTGGATACCTTCCAGCCAGAGTGTGAGTTAGCATGTCCTGTGACACTTCCGGTCCTGGACTGAAGGGCTGGCGAACGGAGCAGGAAGAGGTTGAGGCTGCCTCCATGAACTCCTCTGTTCAATTCCTTCAGCACTGCAAAGTGCAACCGGGAAGAACTCCAGCTGTGTTCTTGCCAGCTGTGAAGGAGAGCTTTGTGTCTGGGTGATGAGACACCTTAGGCATCAGGCATGCCGATGGTGTGCAGACCCTGATGCAGGAGGTGCTGAGGGCTTTGTGTCTGGGTGATGCTACCAGGGCAGAGCATGGCTGGGCGATTGATTGGTCTATGCCTTGTGTGGCAAGAAGGATGGCCTAGTTTAATACTGGATTATTTCACACGTGCATGTCCCACCCACATGTGCGGTTTACACATACCTGAGTGTACACTGATCATGTAACATCCAAGAAAGGTGGGGTTCACACTCTGTTACATTTTACTGTCAGTAACGGTAACAGTCAGGAAAAGGAGATTCTGATGTGGAGTCTCCCAAACTGTCGTTTTTCTGAACAGGCTCATTTAGACTTGCCCATGTCTAGAGGCTTCTATGATCACTTCACACTAAAAAATAATTTTAAAAATATACTTATTTTATTTACGCATGTGTTTTTGCTTGTATGTATGTCTGTACACCATATGCATGCTTGATGCCCAACAGAGGAAGGTGCCATCCAGAAGAGAGTACCAGAGCCCTCTTGGAGCAGGGTTTACAGATGGCTGTGAGCTGTCATGTGAGTTCTAAAACCCAAACCCAGCCTTCTGCAACAGCAGCAAGTGCTCTTAACTGCGAAGCCACCTTGCCAGCCTCATAAGGCAAATGTATTTTATCACGTGCATACATAAACACACAGAGACCTTGGACAAGGGGAGGGTGCAGTGAGCTAAACACATCTGGTTCCCTGAAAACCTGAGGCATTGCTGATCTTTCTCACGCCCCTCAATCAGACAGAATCCTGCTTCCTGGGGGTTGCTGACGGATGTGGTGATACAGGCTTTGCATCTTCTCAAAGCTCTTAAAAATGTAGTACAGTTGAACCAGTAGGGATAGTTGTTCAGGAAATTTCAGATTCTAAGCAGCTTGTATTTAAGCAACTCAAAGGTGTTTGGTACCTTCCAGACTAGAGGCTGCGTGGATGGAACACCCATTGGGCTGGGCTCTGGGCTACAGTACCGCCCCTCACGGAGTCAGAGCGCGCACGCGCACACACACACACACACACACACACACACACACACACACACACTGTGGGACGGCATCAGGTGGACGGCCAGCTGACCGCAGCCTCCTCGAGGGGATATTCATTTATCCTCAAATGAAGCTTAGTTTGGGGCCTGATTTTCAGCCTTATACACCCTCAAACATCAGTTCTGCCAGGATTACAGGTGGCTCACGATTGAGGAGTCTTTTTGTGTGAACCCAGTTTCTGTATCATATTTATGCTCTCCGGAACCAGGTATGAACAAGGTCATCATGGCCTTGAGCAGGCAGGCAATTCACTTTGTTCTCTGTTTGTAAAACAGAGAATGTTCCCAGCACCTACCACCTGGGGCTGTGCCCACAGCGCATGTACCCAGCCCGGCGCACAGCTGAGGCTCTTCCGATGACGGCTGTTGCCAGCAGGCTGTGCCGCCTCTCCAACTGCCCTTGTGTAAGTGGGAGTGTGAATTCCACTCTTCGGTTGCACCGATCAAATACCTGGACATTCTCCCTGGAGTCGCTGCTATGAAAATACCCAAATTTCTGGAGACTATCAACTTTACCTTCAAAGAATATTCAGAACCCAAATTCGCCCAGACATTGAAGTTACCAACAGATCCTCCAGTAAGGGAATGGGTAAATAAGTCAGAGCACACATGGGCAGTGGGATGTCACTTAGTACTGAAAAGGAAAGGCACTATGACTTCACGAATGAGGATGGGAGAATCCTAAATGGAAGCAATGTGAAAGGATGCATGCTGTGGCATTCCAATTCGTTTGTCATTCTGGAAATGTTTGAACTGCAGCAGTAAGATGACTGACAGCTGTCTTCCCGGGGCTAGCGGGACGGCACACGGGATTCCGATGCAGTGGTGTTTTAGTGGTGGATACTTGTCGGGATGTGTGAGCTGTAGATGTAGAGAGATAAGAACATGCCAAGGCAAGTTCATCAAGTGTAACAAACGTGCCAGTCTGGCGGCAGATAGTGATAGCCTAGGAGGCTGTGCACGCCTGGGTGCAGGGGGGCTGATGGGAACGCTTTGTACCCTTCTGCTCGGTTTCGCTGTGAATCTGAAATTGCCCTAAAATTAGCCTATTAGATAAAGACTAATAGAGGAACAGTGTGGGAAATAGATTGAAACAATCAACTGGTGAGTGTTCAAATACAAATATTAGCAAGAAAGAAATAAAAAAAGGAGAACAGTGTTTCTGGAATCCCCTGCCTCTCAGTCTGCCTGCTCAGCCATCTTGGTCCAAATCTCTCTCCCCTTCCCTCTCCCCCTCCCCACCCCTCTTCCCATCCCCCTTCCTCTCCCATCACACACACACACACACACACACACACACACACACACACACTCTGCTTATCTAGCTCACGCCATGGTTTTCCCCACTGGCTCCTTCCACCTGCTCTGGCTACCTTCAGCTTATTATTCATGCACATTAATCACATGTTTTCAATTGGCCAAAACCCCTTGATAAGGTCCTAATTCCCACAGAGGAAAGCCCAATTCCTCATGCCGTTTTGACAATCTGAGCCCCTGACTCACCCCATGTCCTTTCCTCCCTGACTCAGACCTTCCCCGGGCGTCTTTTCTAAAGGGTCATCTAGACATGTCCCATGAGTGGCATCTTTCTTCCTCTGGTTTTTCTCCAAAGGTTCATTTTCTCCCGAGGCAACAGTTCCCAATCTGTGAGGTTGAGACCCCTTGGTGGGCGGGATGGGGGTGTACAATGACCCTTTCACAGGGGTCACTTAAAACCATCAGAAAACACAGCAATTTACATTACACTTCATAACAGTAGAAAAAATACAGTTACAGCCGGGCGGTGGTGGCGCACGCCTTTAATCCCAGCACTTGGGAGGCAGAGGCAGGCAGATTTCTGAGTTCGAGGCCAGCCTGGTCTACAGAGTGAGTTCCAGGACAGCCAGGACTACACAGAGAAACCCTGTCTCGAAAAATCCAAAAATAAAAAATAAAATAAAACAAAAAGAAAGAAAAGAAAAAGAAAAGAAAAGAAAAGAAAAGAAAAGAAAAGAAAAGAAAAGAAAAGAAAGGAAAGGAAAGGAAAGGAAAAGAAAAGAAAAGAAAAGAAAAGAAAAGAAAAGAAAAGAAAAGAAAAGAAAAGAAAAGAAAAATACAGTTACAAAGTAGCAATGAATAATTTAAGGCTGTAGGTCACCACAGCATGAGGAACTGTACCGAAGGGTCACAGCATTAGGAAGGCTGAGAGCCACTGTCCTAGGGACTCTTATCGTGCTGCTAGTGTGTTCCCAACACGTGTAAACCACTCTTCTCTCCACTCTGCCCTTCTCCATATTTCTATTGGCTCAGCTTGTCTTCCCGCCCACCAGTGTACAGCCCAACCAAGGCAAGTTAGGATCTTCGTTTAGTGGTGATGTTCACTCCAGAGCCCCAGGACACTGGCCACTGCATAGGAGGCAGTACTGAGCTGTGTGGAGTGTTGTTCTCAGTGAAACCAGGCTTTCAAGGGACCTGGTGGTCATGCGATCCTGGCCCTGGCCTGCTGGACTTCAGCATGGTGTCTAAGGACTCTCTGTCAGAGTTAGACATGGTGTTGGCAGCACCTGGCATACAGCAGCAATCTTTCTCCCTGACAGTTCTTCTGTCCTTCTTCAAGTAACACGTCTTGGCGCAGAGGACAACACCAATAGACATTACAGTGTGAAGTGTGTGTGTCTTTTGTTTTGGCTTGGTTTTCGAGACAGGGTTTCTCTGTGTAGCCCTGGCTGTCCTGGAACTCACTCTGTAGAACAGGCTGGCCTTGAACTTAGAGATCCACTTGCCTCTGCCTCCCTAGTGCTGGAATTAAAGGCGTGTGCCACCACTGCCTGGAAGTGTGTGTGTCTTAAACTCCTTTGTAACTCATTCAAACACACAAGCCAGATGAAGTGGGAAAAGCCCCCCAAGGAACAGAACTCCTGTGTAGACTTGGGTTTTTCAAAACCTACTTTAATAAGGGTTCTTAAACACTTCAACTTCTCTTCTAGCCCAAAGATAGGGGAGAAAGATGGTTAATAGGACAAGGGGATGTGGTCCTGTTAGAAGTAGTTCTTTGGGATGATTCCAATCTTTACTGTCAGGATATCAGCAGTCAAGTCCAAAGCACCAAATATGAATCGAATCGGTAGCAGCAGCTTGACCCAGAAGAAAGCGAGAGGCTCCTCTTAACTAACACAAGTCTGAGGACTGGCAAGAAGCAGCCGGGCTACCACGAGAAGTTCTTCTCTATGAAGTCACAACAAGCGAAGATCAGTGACGACCCGCAAAGCATGACAAGGCAAACCAATGCAAGAGCATCCTCTCATTGTCTGTGGGGTTATACTTGTATTCTTTCTAAACATCACATGCCCTCCCAAGAGTCTGCTCCACCAACACATCATATGCCCCCTCGCATGTCTGCTTCAGCAAAACATCCTTTCATATGTCTGCTTCAGCAAAACGTCCTCTCAAGATAGCTTCCCGAAAAATGATCACGTGACACAACTGAGCTTCTAAGGAAACCAGAAATGTCCACTTCACTCCTGCCTTCCCAGAGACCATGACTGGCTGAGGAACAAGGTGACTAGTAGATGTCACAGTGGGGCAGCCCATGTGTGGCCAGCATCGTCTGCTTCTGGTTCCTGCGACATTGATGGTGGAAAAAGAGAAGCACTAATATCTGTGAAGGCAGACCTTCCAGATTCTTCCAAGATGCTCACGGTATGGTCCTTAGTTAACAGGGCAGTGCTCCACTCTGCCAGACCCAGTGTCGTGGTTTGAGGAAGAGTGACCGTAAGCTCATGGAGGCACACGCTCGGTCCCCAGTTGATGAACTGTCTGGAAGGATTAGGGAGTGTGGACCTGTTGGGTTGGATGTGTTGCTGGAGGAGGTATGTCACTAGAGGTGGGCTTTGAGGCTTCAAAAGCTCATAGTCAGCCCAATCTCTCTGTCTCTACCTCTTTGTCTCTCCGTGACTCTCTCTCTGTCTCTGTATCCACAGACGATCTATGTCTCTGAGTCTCTATGTCTCTGTCTAAATCTCACTGTCTCTCTGTCTCTGTCGCTCTGTCACTGTCTTTGTCTCTCTCTGTATGTCTTTTTCTCTCTCTCCCCCCACTCCCTTTCTGCCTGCTGCCTGTCCATCAGGACGTAACCCTCTCAACTACTACCCCAGTACTACAATTGCCTATGTGTTTCCATACTCCCCTCCATGATAAAGGACTAACCCTCTGGAACTGGAAGCAAGCCCCTAGTTACGTGCTTTCTCTCATAAGAGTTTCCTTATAGATGCTGTCTCTTCACAGCAATAGGACACTGACTAAGACACCCAGATTCATTAGAATTTCAGTCATCTGCCTCGATAGCCACAAAAAATGCCTTCTCTATTCTCCCTAGGATGAATCAGACTAAATGATGTTGGAATAATGTCTTCGGCTCGATTTTGGCTCTCACACATCTGCATTCCAACTCGTTAAAAGTGTTATTTATGAGCTAATCGCCTCCTATTAAAATTAAATGGCATAAAATTTGAATTAGCTCAATTGAATTCACAGCCTTCCCTGATATATTTATCCAGTTCTCAAAGGAGCCCTGAGAGAGGCCGTCTCAGTCTCATTTAGATAGGACCCAGTCTACGTCAGGTTCTCACCCACAACTATAAAGTGACCACGGGCACGAAGAAAGCGATAACCCCAGGCTCTCACCCCCTGTCTGTGAACCGAGAAAAAGACGCATAGATGGCAGCAGCTTGACAAGATGTAATCTGAGATGAAATTAAAGGATGCAGGACTGAGACCGGCCGACGAAGTGCCTGCCACACAGGCATGATGTCCTAAGCTCACTGCTCGCCCACAAGGATGGGATGCTAAGATGCTATTGCTGAGGACAGGGCACGCTTTGGTTACAGGATGCAGACAATCACATTCCAACAGGAAACTTCCTCCCTGTATTTGTTGTGTATTTGTTGTGGTGGAAGGGATGCAGGATGCAGGAAAGCTATGTCACAGTCTGGGGTGAGCTCCACGGGGCTTTCCGTTTGGGTAGTAAGTGGAACCAACATCTGTGAGGGCCTGGAGAGGCACGACTGGCCGGGAGAGGAGGCCAGCTGAGGGCTAGTGGTAGCAAAGACCCTGGGGAGCACCCTTGAGGTGGCAAGGCCTTGGTGCTCCGTTTCCTACCCACCAACTGTGGGAGGTGTGCCTCCTACACCATCCCTGGAGAAAGCGCCCAGACAGGGACACAGTGAGTAGAAGCTACTGGTGGCCAACAGCTGGAACAGCTGGAAGGATACATCAGACCCCAAAGGGCGTGTGCTGCCCGCTCTGGAAGGTGGGCTCTCAAGAAGGCTGCTCTGCAACCATGTCCACACCCATGTCCACGCCCATGTCCCCACCTGGGACAGTGACTGCTTTGTAGCCACTCAACCGAATACAGTTTAGACTGCAGTTAAGACTATCACGTCAGAACTGAGGCAGGTAGGCCTGAGGTATGAACTGTCCCTGAGATACCGTCACCTTCCAAGGAAAGAAAACATAAGAAAGAACAAAAAACTAAAGATACACTTATACATTAATTTTTTTTTTTTTTTGAGACAGGAGCCCTGGTTGGCCTGAACTTGCTGTGTAGACCAGGCTGGCCTCAAACCCTCTCTCTGCCTCCCAAGTGCTGGGATTAAAGGTGTGCATCACCACCAATGTTGTGTGTGTGTGTGTGTGTGTGTGTGTGTGTGTAATGTATTTAAAATTTAAATGTTATTTTAACACATGAAACATTGTACATCTATGTAGTGCTCCATATGATCTTTCAATATGTAAAGTACTAAAATATTTTAAATTTCTATGTTGTAGCATTCAAAATCTCTTTTGAAACATGCTGTAAATATATATTATATGTAAATATATAATATAAATATTTTACACACACACAAACAACTTTTTAAGTCAAGGTCTTGCCGGGCGGTGGTGGCGCATGCCTTTAATTCCAACACTTGGGGGGCAGAGGCAGGTGGATTTCTGAGTTCGAGGCCAGCCTGGTCTACACAGCAAGTTCCAGGACAGCCAGGGCTATACAGAGAAACCCTGCCTCGGGAAAAAAAAAAAAAGACAAGGTCTTACTCTGTAGCTCTAGCTAGCCTAAAACTTACTATGTTGACCAGCAGGCTGGCCTCGAACTCACACAGATAAATCCACTTCTCTGTGTCTCCTGAGTGCTGATCCAAGATGTATCCCATGTACATAACCACACCCTGCTAAAGATGCATAGTTTTGAATTTAAAAAAAAAATCATTATTTATCTTCTGTGTATGAGCACTTGCCTGCACGAATGTTCATGTTCTACTTGCATGCCTGGTGCCTGCAGAGGCCAGATCCCTGCAACTGGAATCACAGTTGGTTGTGAGGCATCGTGTGACTGCAGAATATGGAACCCGGGTCCTCTTCAAGAGCAATGTGTGCCCTTCATAGCTGAGCCGTCTCTCCAGCCCCTGAGGATGTGTTTCCAAAGACAGTAGTTTTTGTTATTTTCAAAGATTTTGTGTAAGGGATTGCATTGTCTTAGGACAGTGGTTCTCAGACCCTGGCGTTTGGACTGCGACACAGCTGAGAACCACCATAGTCAAAGCTAGCAGGCTTGTGTCTCACCACACTGCAAGCCAGCAGAGCTTGGTTCTCTCCCCACCCCACCTCACACACACACACACACACACACACACACACACACACCGCACTGTGGACGCAGACTCTGCAATAAACGTCATCCACAGGGCTGAGAAGCCAGGGCACATGGTCTGCGGAGATAAATTTGGTCATCATGAAACTTAGCAATTTGGCAACAGCTGTGAGCAAAGTTCATTTGACATGGTATCTGCTTTTATTTCATCCACAGGGCAGTGGAGAAGGCATCCAGATGAAACCAGTTGCATCCGATTCGATGAAAGAGCCTGTGCCCCAGTTTCTCAATGCTGAGACTCAGTATCTTCCCCTTTTCAAAGCTCTCACCATTTCGAGCTCAGATGGTTCACGCATGAAAACGAACAGCACCAGGATGGACTCGAGAGTTCCTTAGCTGAGGTAACGGATCCCATTTTTATTCCTCAACGTGAGTTTCTCAGCTTGGGTCAAGTGTTGATGTCCCGTTCTATTATTAGAACTTAAAACACTTCTGAAAATTAAAAGTCAAAAAAAATCCTTTCTACATTAAAAACAAACAAACAAACAAAAAAACTTGTTGGGTTGTGGGTTTTGTTTGTTTGTATTGAATTGTGGTAAAATATACTGGACACAAACTTACCCACTACTATTTTGCACAGGCATGTGCTTGTGGGGGTGGGTGTGCATGCGCACATGTGTATGTGCTTATGTGTGAAGGTCAGAGCTCAACCTTGGGTGTATTTCATCAGACACGGCTCACCATTTATTTGTTTGTTTGTTTGCTTGTTTGTTTGTTTGTTTTGAGGTGGTGACGTCACTTGGTCTCACGCTCACCCATCAGGCAAGGCTGGCTAGACAGCAAGCTCGGGGGATCCACCTGTCTCTGCCTACCAGGGCTTGGATCTCAAGCACGCGGCACCGAGTCCAGCATTTTCTAAGCGGGTTTCAGGATTGACCTGGGGTCCTAACGCTGGCGCAGTAAGCGCTTTACCAGCTGAGCTGTGTCCTTAGCCCCCTGACGATTCATGAAGGCACACTAAGCGAGTCGTGCTGTTGAGCAGCTGTGGCCACCATCCGTCTCCCAAGCCCTCTCACCTCCCAAACGACAGTTCTGCCCTCATTTACCACGACTCTCCTTCCTCAACCCCCCGCCTGCTTCTGCTCCGGGAATTTACCATTATAGCTTCCTCCTCATGTAAAGGTAAGAAGACAGGACCTGCCCACTTGTGGTTGGACTATTTCATTTGGCGTGATGTCCTTTATAGAAAGTGCCAATGATTCTCTCTCTTTTTGATATGTATATTTATATATTATACACACACACATTTTACACATATGGCTATTTTGCCTACACATTATGTATGTTCTCCATGTGCATTTCTGATGCGTGTGTGATGTTCAAGTAGGTCAGAAGAGAACATCGATCCCCTGGAACTGAATGGTTGTGAGCCACCCGGTGGGGTGCTGGGAACTGAACCCAGGCCCTCGGCAAGAGCAGCCAGTGCTCAAACCACTGGGCCATCTCTCCTGCCTCACGTCTACCGTCTTAACTGTTACAAAGTCTGCATTCCGGTTGTGTTGAGGGCATTCACGTTGTCTCGCCGTCCTCACCACCTCTCACCTCTAGAATTCTTGTCATCTTCCCACAGCTGAGAATTTGCACAGAATAAACACCAACGCCTTAGACTTTCTTCTCTGGCCCCCACTAACCCCCATCCTTCCTTCTGCCCCTGCGACTGTGACTCGTCTGGATACCTTACGTGAGTAGACTCTTACAGTAGCATCCATGCCTCTACGACTGACTTATTTCACGTAGCACAGAGTCCTGGCAGCTCACGCACAGTACGACACATGCCAGAGATCTCCTTTTGCACAGCAGGATATTGTTCATTCAATTGTCTGTGCCCTGTTGTGCCTCTCCGTCCTCTGCACTTGAGCTGTTGCCAACACTGCTGCTGTGCATCTAGACGTGTAGCTGAGGACCACGGTTCTCAGGTGAGGGCCACGAGACATGATGCAGTGGTCACAGCATCCACAACGTTATCAACTGCTCTCAGATCCGTGTTCGAAACATCTATTATATTCTGCCGGAGACTGTCTTTTTCTTAACGATTTTATTTCCTGGCACAATCAACCGTATGTAACACCATGCTATTTTGGAAAGTCATCTGCAACTCGGAAGCATTTCTCAGAGCATTCTTGAGAGGTCCGTTGCCTAGGAACCGTTTGATAATCCTCATTGATTTAGCGGATGAAGGAAGCCTGCGGGAGTAGCCCATCGCTCAAAACATCCATCTTAGTGCTGGTTCACAAAGCTCAAGAGGCCCTTATTTTTCTCATAGATCGCTCAAATTGGAGAGTCCACAGAGTTGTGTAAGACACTAATATGTTTAAGAAATTGAAAACATGAATGTGAACCAATTTTCCCCTGAGTGTTCTCTTTGCACAGAGGGGATTGTGTCTTTGTGATCTGAGGAGAATAATTATTCTGACAGTTATACTAGAGATTTTGTTTAAACTTTGTTTTCTTTTTTTTCTTACTTACTAACTTTTAAAAGAAGGACTTTTTTATTTTATGTATATGAGAGTACTCATATATATAAAATGTATATGAGTGTATGTGTGTACTTTGTAGACGTCTTCAGACACACCAGAAGAGGGTGTCAGGTCACATTGCAGATGGCTGTGAGCCACCATGTGGTTGTGAGCCACCATGTGGTTGCTGGGAATTGAACTCAGGACCTCTGGAAGAGCAGTTAGCACTCTTAACCACTGAGCCATCTCTCCAGCTCCTACACTAGAGATGTTTAAGGATGTTTGATTAGAATTAGGACATAGTTCTGACATTAGAGCCATCTATTCCTCTCTGGACAAGCCATTGTCCACACCAGGTGAGGGTTTTGTTTTTGTTTTTGTTTTCTGATGCTGTTTGTGCTTTGGGGTCACCCACGCTCTGAGCAGCCTCTGGCCTGTGCTCCCTATGGGAGGCCGGTGAGCTCAGTGATTGGGAAGTTGGACCTTGGTGGAATCATCCTTTGCCTGTCAATGTGCACCCTGCATCAGGTGAACAGGTGCTTGTTCACACCTCCCCGGGGAAAGGCTCACAGGTACAGACTAACCTGACAATTCTGAAGGGACCCTTGTTAGCAATACACCAGGAGGGCCTTCAAAGGGATACTACCAGTACCGCCACCCAGAGGTGTCTCTGGAAGGAAGTCCCAACTCTTTAAAGTTATGAACAGGTATTTAGTCCCTGCCTGGAACTTTAAATAGCATAAGCAAAGGAAGAAAGATGCACACAGAGGTGGGGAAAGGGGCACTGCCACTGGCACTGGACAGGTTAAGAAGGGAACAGAACCAGCCCATCCCCCATGAGCTATGATCCCAGTGTCTAAGACCCGCCTGGCAAAGTAATTGCCGTCTTTCTGATGTAGTGGCAAATTAGGATCTTAATTTGCTGCACTTGTGACTATTCATACCCCCTTGCTACAGAAAAGGCAACGAGTTTAATTATGGATACTGTCTTAGACAAGGAAAAGGCTAAATAAAACGCACCTGTCCCGCATCGCCTTCCTAAGAACCTGCAAGTTCTCTGAAACCTGAAACACAACTGTCCTCAAGGTTGCATGGGAGACTGTAGCTCTGTTCACTTCAGAGGCTGAGAAAAATCAGCGCTGAAGGTGCCTCCCGATGGCAGGCACCTGGTGGCTTCTGTGTTGCCCCCCACGGTCCTTTCTTTGGAAGTGACCTGGTGATAATTAGCTATGGGTGTGTGTTTGCTCTCCAGATAGACAGGGACGCAGGACATGGGCCATTAGAAGGAAAGAAAGTCAGGCTCTAAATGGCTAAGAAAGACAGTTAAACAAAATAAAACAATTTGCTGCCTCACAATGTTGGAAGTCTCCATCCATAACCGCCTGTCTTCACTGTTCCCTGGGCCACAGTAAGGCAGAATATTTTGGTGGCAGAGCATGGAGAGACACAGTGCCACAGCTAACTGTGATCAGAAAGAGAGAAAGGGGTGAGGGTAAAGAGGGGGAAGGGTTGGGAACAAGGTAGATCTGCGTGGAATCCACCCCCCAGTGACCCACTGTATACGGGGTAGAGGTCCTGCCCTCTACTACGCACCACCTCTCAGTAACGCTGCTGCACTATGAATCCCTCAGAGGAGTGACCCACTGATGGATTTAGAGCCGCCACTACAGCGTCACCCCTAAACACTGCTGCACTGGGACACAAGCCTTCAACACATGAACCTTTGTGGGGGACACTTCCTATCCACATGACGGGAAGGCATTCTTTTCCTCCCCACACTGTCTGTAACAATTCCTGACACACTCACAAGTTCTGGGATGTCTGTTTTGTTTAGTGTCATAGCCTAGATTTTCAACATTTTAGGCAACAAACAGCCCAACTGGAGCTTATTAAATGGGATGGGCTATACATGACTTAGAAAGATCCGAACACAGAAATATCGTTTTCTGTGATTAATTAGATTTTAATCAATGATTGCTTGTAGTCGTGGAATTATTTGTCTGTGGTTTTTTTTTTTTTTTAAACTGTTCTAGCAGCCTGTGCAGCTGCCTGTTTCATGGATCTGAATGTGACAGCTTGAAAGGTTTGTAATGGCTTTTAAGGTTGGGAAATGTCTGTGGTGTTGTGCGTCTTCTCTGGTGGTGACACAAACAGACATCTTTTATCCTTGAAAGGACATGGATGACAAAGTAAGTTCTTTTACCCATGCCTACCTTGGTGAACAGTGAGTTTATTGGGGTTACTAACCAGAGTGTGGGTGCTGGGTTACTTTCAGGGCTGTAAGTAGCCAGGTACAGAGGTGCATACCTTTAGTCCCAGCACTCCAGAGGCAGAGGCAGGCAGACCTCTGTGAGTTCAAGGCCAGCCTGGTCTACACAGCCAGTTCCAGGACAGCAAGGGTTATGTAGAGACCCAGTCTTAAAAAATAAAAAATAAAAATAAATAAAATGTTAAAAAGCTTACAGGTTCATAAGTGGCTCAGGTATAGCTGTGTCCCTGGAGTTCCCTACACACCTTGCAGGCAGCTCAGCCAATGAGAGTCTCCTCTTCCCAGCAAGTGCTACTGTTTTCATGACCCACCTCGGGGCGCGGGCTTATCTTCATCACTGTTCTATTGCTGTGAAAAGACACCATGACCAAGACAACTCTTAGAAAGGAAAGCATTTAATTGTGGCTTGCTTATAGTTCATTGTCATCATGGTGGGGAGCATGGCGGCACACAGATAGGCGTGGTGCTGGAGAAATAGCTGAGATTTCTACATCCAGAGCTGCAGGCAGCAGAAGAACAACACTGGGCCTGACTTGAGCTTTCGAAACCTCCGAGCCTGCCTCCAGTGACACACTTCCTCCAACAAGTTACACCTACTCCAGCAAGGCCACACCTCCCAATCCTTCTCAAGTAGTGCCACGCCCTAATGACTAAGCATTCAAATATAAGAGCCAACGGGGGCCGTTCTTACTCAACCTACCATAGGGCTTATGGCTCTTGTGAGTTTTAGGAACTTCCTGACACTCCTAAGCTTTATTTTCTCCTGAACTTTGTGAGTTTCCTTTACTTCCTCTATCCGTACCGAGCCTCCTCCTTCCTAGAGAAAACATTTAAATTCAGAGGAAGCTATTCCACCCACGGCCTCAGTTGAGCGTTTCCTCGTGTGGCTTCACTGTGGGTTTGCCCGTTCTTGGGCTGTTGCTCTACATAGCCAGCCTGACCTATTACTGCAAGCTTTCATCTCCAGCCCCGTTCCCGTCTCAGCTCTTGAGCTGATTTGGGTCACAGATGCAATGGCTGGGTCGCGACAAAATTACAGCTTTGGAAGTTTCCAGCTCTGCCTCTATTTAGCTCATTTAATCTGGCCTTCATTTCGGTCCATTTTTTTTGACCCAGAAATCAGTCTTTTACCGGTGATTCTTTGAAAGAGTTGCGGTACAGTTCATGCAATGGGCTTGTTACCCAGAGACCCCAGGTGAGAGGTCAGAACCTACAGTCTTACCGTGTGCACATTTAATGCAACCCGGGGAGTCGCCAGGCCTTCTCTGCTGACTTCCAGCTCGTTCATAGACCAGTTGCACCAGGCCGTGCAGCCTCCTGCAGTAACCCCTTTCCTGAGACATATACTTTCTCCTCGCCTAGCTGAACTCAGCTTATCCCTGTGTTCAGTTCAGAACATCTTTCTGGAGGCCTCCTTGGGCTCTGTAAGCCTGGACAAGTCTCTGACCCTCTTATCTCCCAGCATCCTTCAGGTGTTAATGTCAGGAGTTAAACTACAGGGGCAGCGTCAGCTCCAGACGCATGCCCAGGACCTCAGGGAACAGCTGAGGTAGAAGAAAATGTCATCTTTCAATGCCAAGGAGCTGACGATCTGAATCTGGGCTTTGTTTCCACATGGATTCCGCGTAGTATACAATTTGTAAAAAGCACTGACTTCGTTGTTGTTGGAAATTAGGGAGCGAATCTGTCACAGGCATCCAGACAGGCACACGGCATCACCAGGGTTTAAGAACTCAACAGCATGGAATTCTGTTCGTTCGACCTCTGAGGAGAGTTGAGATCATTTTCAGTGGCACCTGTGAAGCATCTAGGGAAGTCAGATTTTAAAACTCTGCTCCTTCGGCCTCCAGCGAGCTATTGGATAAAGCACACATGCCTGCTCTCCAGAACCCAGCTTCCGGTTCATGCTTTCCAGACCCTGGTTCTGTTTCATACAAGGTTCTGTTTTGCTTTTTGGACATGATGTTGTGTCTGCGCCGCAAGTGTCTAATCTCATCCCTTGTCAGAGGACAGGTCCAGAGCATGAGGCTGTGGGAGATGGAGCGGTTCCTGGTAACTGAGATCCGGAACACCCCCCCCCCCATCGGTCTCCAGGTAACTGCATGAATAATGTGATGATGCAGAATAATATAATGACTCAGCACCATCCAGCCTCAGCCCTCAGCCTGGATGTCTCCCTCCGCCAGTGACTTCTCCTCCATTACTGCCCTGCAATCTTCTCTCCTCTCTCCTGGCCAGTGTGAATTCCCCATGCTGGGTTCCAGTCTGGCTAACTCCTTATCCTTAGAGACCTCTACCTTAGAGCCGGGCGGTGGTGGCGCACGCCTTTAATTCCAGCACTTGGGAGGCAGAGGCAGAGGCAGAGGCAGGCAGATTTCTGAGTTCGAGGCCAGCCTGGTCTACAGAGTTCCAGGACAGCCAGGGCTATACAGAGAAACCCTGTCTCGAAAAACAAAACAAAAGAGAGACCTCTACCTTGGACTCCGAATGACACTCTTTTGTGGAGGTTTCCCCAATAAGGTGCCGGTCTAAGCAGAGCAGCCCTTCTGTACCCCACCCCGACCCCTACCCCCCACCCCCGGCCTCACACAATGCACACGCCCCTGTTAAAAGAGAAAAAGAACAACAGATACAGTTAGGCAGAAGTCGATTGACTTAATTAATTTGCGACTCCAGGATCCAGTAATAATAGTTCAGATGAAAATGGATTTGCCTGGCTGGGTTACAGTGTAAAGCCAGGGAAACGAGAGTGACCTACAGAAGTCCAGAGTGAGGCAGGCGTGGTCAGATCCGCTTAGACCTTGCTTCTGTCCTGTCGGATTTGGTTGTAAACAGTCCACCCTCTTCTACAAGGGCAGGCCTCACCGTTTGCAGCTGGTGAGATCGCAGTTTCACTCTCCACAGTGAGCTTGGGCCAAACTTAAGCTTTCTGCCGCCGAGCAATTGGGTTTAAAGGCTCCGCCTCCGTACACCCGTACACTAGCCCTAGTGTGTGTCCCAGAAGCTACCGACAAACATTAGTCCCACTCATCTTTATAATCCAAAACCTACACAGCATTTGTACCCTGAGTTATTTTTGGATAAACAGCATGGTCTAGCATCACTCCTTTAGGATTAAGGGAGACAATGACGTAAGAAGCTAGCTTGACTAAGGCCACGCAGCCAGTGTGTCACTGACAGAACTCAGTGTTGGGTTTCACACCCAGGACAAGGGACTGAGGAGCATATTTAACATACCAAAGTGGACCCAGGTGCTCCCAGTGTCCCTCAGTCCCTACCTCTGCAGGGCATGGTTAGCATAGCCCTCTTTCTTACCTGGGGGCCGGACATCCTCTTACCCAGTGGTTCTTCACTCGTTCTCCAGACATTATGGTCTCCCCACCCCCACTCCGACCCTCCCCCTGCATTTCCCTTCTCTCTGAGCGTGCACTTTCCCCTTCCTCTTTGTCTCTCTCTGCGTGGTGACTTCAGTGACCCTCCCCCACCCCACGGGTCCGTGAACTCACACAATAGCTCTCACAATAATCCTGCCTTTATACTTTAATTTGGCTTGAATTGATACCTGGCATTGAGGCAATCTGAGGCATGGGGGCTGAGGGGGAGCATGGAGGTTGGGGGAGGGAAGTCGCGCTCACCTTTGGCTTAGAATCCATCCATGAGTCCTTTGGACTGACCTTCCCTTTAGATAAGTTGCCCCCTCTTTACCCAGAGAAAATGAGTTTACTGTGTCACCAATAATGAGCATTATTACACCAGGACCTCCTTTGTCCAATTTGATCTTTCTATAGGGGGAGACCTTTGGGGTACAAATGCATCGACCCCCTCCCCCCAGAGCAGGACACACCAATGTGTTTCCTTCCTTGTGCACACAAATGGCTTTGGAGGACTGGGAGATGTCACCCTCCCTCACCTGAAGTTCTCTTGTTCAACCTAAGAATGAATCAGAGAGCAACTTGGGTCCGGGGAAGAACACGTAAAAATGTTGGCTAATCCCTCCTCAGTCTGGAAGCAGCAGTCTGGCTTGATAATAGACTGTGTTTGCCAAAGAGTTTTGGGCCAGTCTGGGCTTGTGTGGCTATTTTTAGAAGAAGCCGCCAGGTGTGTATCTGAGGCCCAAGGGGTCTACTGAGATAGCTCGGGGCCCAAGAGAAAAATCCCTACAGGGAGAGTGGGTCACAGTGGACAGTTGGAGCCACAGCTGGGCCCCGGGCTCTGTGAACCTGCGGGCTCCACACGGAGCCTTGGGAGCGTTGTAAACGGAACCGGGATGATCCATTTGTCCTCGCTGTGGACTCTGCTTTGTCAAAGGTCTCATCTGACCTATGCCACAGAGACGGATGCGTTGGGGGCAGAACGGGAGCCACCCTGTAGAGCACACTCACACGGCATAGTCAAATGATCTGGGACACTAAATCCAAAAACTCTACAGTCACCCTCACACTGACGAAAGGGTGCAACTCCATCGCCTGCACCCCACAAAGTGATGGTTACCCAACGTTGCAGTGGCAAGCCTCACGCCACCCTGGCATCTGATACCTGGAGTGGGGGGAGTCAGGGATCCACAAGCAGGGACTACCCACGTGTTCCGGGGGCTTCTGTTCAGCTCTCTCCCTCGCTGCTGACAGGGCCTACTACTCCACCACCTGCCTGTCAAGAGGACATTGGTTCCTAGTCCCTTCTCGAGGTTTCTGGTCCTTGGATGCTATGAGGGGACCCCCCCACTACTCCCCACACACCCCCCACACCACACCCCCCAGCTGTCAGGCAAGATAACAATTTACCCTTTTACCCTTCATCTCTGGAGGGCTGGGCTCACTGTGGGCAGTGCCACCCCTGGGCAGGTGGTCCGGAAGTGCATAGGAAAGCAGGCTGAGCAAGCCGAGGAGCGCAAGCCAGTAGGCAGCATTCTCCCACGGTCTCGGCTTCAGTTCCTGCCTTGGCTTCTCTCTCTCTCTCTCTCTCTCTCTCTCTCTCTCTCTCTCTCTCTTTTTTTTTTTTTTTTTTTTTTTTGGTTTTTCGAGACAGGGTTTCCCTGTTTAGTCCTGGCTGTCCTGGAACTCACTCTGTAGACCAGGCTGACCTCGAACTCAGAAATCCGCCTGCCTCTGCCTCCCAAGTGCTGGGATTACAGGTGTGCACCACCACGCCCGGTTTTGGCTTCTCTTAATGATATGCTGTGATGGGGAAGTGTAAGCCAAATAAACTCTTTCCTCTCCAAGTTGGTTTTGGTCGCGGTGTTCATCCCAGCAACGGAAAGCAAACGAGCTGCCGAGAGTCTTACATTTATTCCCTACACTAGCACAGCCATAAGCTGATATCAAGAAAGAAATGGATTTGTGAAGTTGGAGTTTTCCTTGGGGCCAGAGGGTGGACGAACAAAGAGGCTAGAAGATTAATTAAAATAATAATGATGATGATAATGATAATAATAATAATAGCCCAAATAAACATTTAAACATGGCAGATATTCAAAATTCACAAATGAAATAATCCATATTAACATATTCCAAGAGAGTGTCGGAAGGAAATTAAGGAAGTAAAGGAAGAGAATGAAAATTAAGGCTGGGCACATCCTCCTTCAGTTCTTAAAACAAAGATCAAGACAAAGCCTTGGAACAGCTGGAGGGAAACCACTGCCTAGAGGAACAAACGCTGCAGATTTCTCCATAGAAGACACACACACACACACACACACACACACACATCACACACACACACGTCCAGAGACCAGGGGGTGGCATCATCCAGACTTGCAAAGAAAGCAATCAGGCCAAATCCTGTGTTCAACAAAAACATCTCCAGACAATGAAAGCAAAACAAACACTCTCCTGCCCCCCCAGAAACTGAGGACTGTGAGGGCAGACAGCCCAGCACTGTAACACTGAAGGACACTGGGGAGGAGGGGGGATCTATTTCTCAGACCAGAAGGTTCCTATGACACAAAAGAGTGCGGAAGACTGGAAATATCACCGTTGGATAAGTGGGAAATGCATTTTCCTTTCACTTTTTAAATGCCAACCATCATATTTAATTGGTAGATTTTACTTTTTGCATGTGCATGTGTGCGAGAGTACGCCTGCGTGCATGTGTGCACATATGTGTGTGAGCCCACGAACTCATCATGCAGACTGTCTTGCTGGAACTGGCCCTCTCCAGGCCTGCTGGCGAATGCCTTTACATGGTCGCTCCTTGGGTCTATCCTCTCTAGCCAGCAAATCTCTCTGAATCAAAGGGCAGTGGTGATTTCTTGGCGTATGGCAGCATAGCCTGGGTTTTGCACCACTGTGTTCTCCCTGTGTGAGGCTTGTGTTTGTTTATAGAGTTATTTCTATAAGGAGGTCAGTCACTTGGCTTAGGGTCCCAGTGTCACCCATCGTAACAGTAGCTCAGTGATTTCTGTCACTGCTTCTGAACCAGGAGGTATTCTGAGCAAGGGAATTAGGATTTCAGCGCATGAGGTTAGAGGATACACAATTCAGACCGTGATGGGTTCATCTCTTCAGAGAAAAAATTGTGAGTGAAGAAAACGGGCAAATCAGGTGCCATTGGCCATGTGAGCCAGGACTAAGGTGGCCTCTTCAGAGAACCTGATGCGGACTACTCTGTCACCGCATTTCCAGTGGCTCGCAGAGGGGTGAAAGGAAACAGAAAAACATGAGATGTGGTCTCCTGGGGACCGAGGGTGGGCAGAGCATTTCCTCAGCCCCAGCCGCCAGCTAGAGCAGAGCATGCGATTGTCCCATTGCATGCCTGAGAAGTCCAGGGGGCTCTGACTGAACTCCTTCCATCCCATGCAGGTAGAAGCTCCGCCCACAAGGTCGTAGGTGGAAGCCACCCCCACCGGGTCTTCTGTCTCTACCAGGTCGCTGCTGTACCTAAAACCAGTTTACCTGTGTGCAGATCACCTCCCAAACATGCGTGTGTATGTGTGTGTGTGTGTGTGTGTGTGTATAGTATATGTGTGTGGTGTGTGTGTGTGTTGCTGCTCTACCTGAAACCAGGCTACCTGTGCGCAGATCACCTTCCAATATGCATGTATGTATGTATGTGTGTGTGGTATGTGTGGTATGTGTGTGTGTGTGCATATGTGCATGTGTGTGGTATGTGTGTGCATGTGCACTCATGCACGTTGTCTCACACATGCATGCACATGTGTGCAGGTATGTACACCTGTATGAACATGTGTGGAGGCCAGAGATTGACACTGGGCATCTTCCTCTACTTCTCTACACCTTATTTTCAAGAAAAGGTCTCTTGTTATATCACTAATTAATTATTAATTAGGTGTGCATGTCCACGTGTCATGACGCACATGTGGACATGAGAGAACAGCCTTCAGGAGTCAGCTGGAGAATGTTTACCACATGGGCCCAAGGAAATACTTTTACTTGCTAGACCATTTTACTGCCCTTGAGAGAGGGCTCTCCCTTCCTGAGCTGGTCATGAGCTAAACTCAATGAGCCAAAGAACTCTAGCAATCCTCCTGTCCCCCACAACCTCGACCCCAGCACGGGGACAGCAGAAATGTACCAGTGTACCTAGCTTTTCCACGGGAACTGGGGATCTGAACTCTGGTCTTCACAACCAAGCAGCAGGCGCTTTACCCACGGAGCCCTCTCTCCACTCCCTTCCCAGTTCTACAAAAAAAAAAAAGAAACGGCAGCTGTCTGATCCATGGTAGCAGGGCTGGAGTCTTATTGGAGATTTACCCCAGAGCTGCTCTGCTTAAGGCTACCTTACAGAGGCAGACGCCAGAGTTTTGGGTTTTTGTTTTGTTTTGAACCCAGGCTGAAACACACTATGTAGGCAGACAATTTCAAGATCTGTCATTTAGGCAGCTAAGATTCCTGCCCCTCCAACCTTATCCCACACCACACACACACACACACACACACACACACACACACGTGCCAGTCGAAGTCTGTCAGGAAACAGAAGACTCAGCAAACCCGAATCTTCCAGAACTGTGAAACTAAAGAGTGTTGCCATAGACTGTGACTCACCCTAAGTCACTCCACGCTGTATAAAACCATGTTTCTCAGGCCATGCCTTGTCCTGAGAGACCCCATGTTGCATGAAGCTTGGACTCCATCTTGAGGATGAAGAATGACTCTCAGGCATTGGTGGACATGTGTAAGGCACCATCTGCCCATTGTCACACACACAATACAGACTGACAGGTGACTTAGTCCTAGAACTAGAAAGGGTGAACCTTGTGGTTCCATCAGGAAAGCCAAGAACGAAAAGTTATC
Source organism: Apodemus agrarius (assembly GCA_964023405.1). NCBI lineage: Eukaryota > Metazoa > Chordata > Mammalia > Rodentia > Muridae > Apodemus > Apodemus agrarius. Next base: position 39,583,545 of record OZ030028.1, read on the forward strand.
AGACACACTATACAAGGGAAGGATACCTGGACCCAAACACCTAATGACCATGGCCTCAGCACCTGCTGAGTGTGAGGGGAGGGGGGGGCAGAGAACTAACCACTCACACTGTCCCTGGGACCTCAGCTCAGCTCTGTCTCCTTATTGATACAACTAACTCAAACTTCCATCTGTCCATCTAGCCAGACATCTGGACCTGTCTGCCATCCATCCATCCATCCATCCATCCATCCACCCATCCCTCCATCCCTCCATCTCCCCATCCCTCAATCCCCCATCCCTCCCTCCATCCATCCATCCATCCATCCATCTCCCCATCCCCCATCCCTCCCTCCATCTCCCCATCCCCCATCCCTCCATCTCCCCATCCCTCAATCCCCCATCCCTCCATCCCTCCATCCATCCATCCATCTATCCATCCATCCATCCATCTACCTACCCATCTACCTGGACTTGGTCATGACCTTTGCCTCTATAGCAGTGGTCGCCAACCATCTTAATGCTGCAAACCTTTAATAGAGTTCCTTCTGTTGTGGTGACCCCCAATTATAAAATTGTTCCATCTACTTCATAACTCCGATTTTGCTTGTGTTATGAGCCATAATGTAAGTATCGGACATGCAGGGTGTCTGATATGTGGCCCCAAAGGGGTTGAGATGCTCTACAGCTTGTTCCTAAGCTCAGCTCTGACTTTGCAGCCTGACTCCTCCCCAGCAGACCTCCATCCAGAGAGGCTTGTTAGCTCATCCCACATCACCTCCATCAATTTTCTGCCTCTCAGGGCCCCCATGATCTTTAACCCTTTACAGCCGTTCTACAATCTACATTCACGGTAGGTAGGTGGGTTTACTGTGTGATAGTAATTATATTGGTGAAGACTGAAATGTGTCTCCTCTGACCACCTTGTGATTTTTTTCCCCCTGCAGAACCTTTTGAATATGTTTTCGCTTCTCAATAAATTCTCACACTGAGGGGAGGCACAGACAGGCTGTCTATGTTTCTGATGCGGTGAGATCACCACAAGAGGTCAAGATAATCACAGAGAGGAGGGTAAGATCTTGGGCTAAGGACAGCAGGAGGCCACCACTCCTCTCCACCCTGATGGGACAAGACACCACAAGCTTCCATGGACAGAGGCGGGCATCTGGGATGGGCAGATAACACCTCCCTCCAGCTTCTCCCCAGGTAGAGCAGTGTTTAGCGGGAGGGAGGACGGAAGCTATAAATAGCTAAGCAAATGAGGTAGCAACCTTGTAACGACCTGAGCCTCTGAGGCCAGCAGACACTCAAACAGTTAAAGCAATTTCCTTTCGCTGGCCTTTCCCTAAGGTCAAATTTGTTTATGGATGATTCCTGAAACCCTCCCCCAAACCTCCCGCAGAACAGCTCCGACCTCAGAGTGCTGCCTGTCTTCTCATGGTGGAAGGTATCTGACTCCAGGGCTGGGGACTTGCTGGGAACCTTTCTCCCCAGCCTCCAGTTGGTCCCACTTTGTGGGAGGGGCTGGGCAGGGCCCAGGTAGCACAAATCTTCTAAATGGATACAAAGGGCCTTAGGGTTCCCGTCCTATAGGAAAAGCAGGCAGCAATTTTCCAGAACACGGCAAAGGGGACCCTGATGGTAAACAATGCTAGGGCTATGTATCTGTCACAAAAAAGTCAAAAGGACTGTTAGAGAACACAAGCGCCGTTATCCCTGGCAGTCTACACTGCACTGGTGGAAGACTCTCTAACCCTAAATATTCACTCTCAAGACTACAAGTAGCCCCTTAGTCCTGAGGAGAACAGACTCTCAGGTGTGTGGGAGGGTGAGGAGGGAAGGGTATCGCAGCTGTAAACATCTGTGAGTATGGAAAAGCTACTTCAGTGCTTGGGCAGGTCTGAGCTATGGAGGCTTCTAGACAAAAGAAATTAATTAACTTGTCAGATCCTTCCTCCCGGCAATCAATTCCTGCCCCACAAACCTCATTTCCTGGGGGCTGGACACCTGTCTCTTCCCTCTTCCTTACATTCCAATCCCTGAGCCCAAGGCTCCTTCCGCAGATGTTCCCGGAAGGGGACGGGGCGTGCCCACACGTTTCCGTGTGTACAGGCAGCAACTTTACACACGGGAATCTGAGAGTCACACTCAGCCCTTCTACGTGGATCTTAAATTCTGGAGTTTTAAATGGCTGTATGTTTAGAAGAGCATTTAATAAGATGTATTCAATCCCTTAGAAATGTAAACTTAATCCAGAGCCTTATTTAAATAGCTTTGACCTAAGGTTTTCATATTCATGAACTGTAATCCATTTGCTTTTGAATTTTTATAGGGGACCCTGTGTATTTTAGGAGAAAAAAATAGTCTTTTGAAAACCTGAATTCATTGTCATTTATATTTCTGAAGAAAATACAAAAACATTGTACATTTTGAATATAATTGCCTATTTTCCGACCCTTTCAACCACCATGTATGAGAGCCTCTGTAGCTGTTACAAATAGAAGATACAGAAGAGAGAGAAAGGGAGAGTGAAAGACAGAGAGAGACAGAGAAACAGAGAGAAAGAGAGAGGGGAGAGAGAGAAAGAGAGAAAGAGAGAAAGAGAGAGAGAGAGAGAGAGAGAGAGAAGAGAGAGGATAAAGGGGGAGTTATAGGGGCTGGAGAGATGGCTCGGTGGTTAAGAGCACTGACTGCTCTTCCAAAGGTCCTGAGTTCAAGTCCCAGCAACCACATAGTGGCTCACGACCATCTGTAATGAGATCTGATGCCCTCTTCTGGTGTGTCTGAGAATAGCTACAGTGTACTTATATATAATAAATAAAATCTTTAAAAGGGGGGGTAGAGCTAGAGAGAGATGACTTAGGGGTTAAAAGCACACACCACTCCTCTAGAGGACCCAAGGTCAGTCCCCAGCTGCCCACAGTGGGCAGCTCACAACCGCCTATACCAGCTCCAGGGACCTCTGCATGTGTGCGTGCCCACATGCAGATACACAGACATATACAGAATTAAAAACGACTAGAGAAGGCACAGGGAAGGCATCCTTTAGAAGTCCATATGCTTACATTTTGAAAACTTAAATCAATGGAGTTCAAGTCACACCTGGGTATTCCGGCCATTTAGCAGTTATTGGTAGATGTAGCCAATGGTTTACTATGTTTGATGACCAATAATAAGTAAGAGAGCTAGTGCAATAGATCAACTGGTCAGAGAGATCCCAGAAGCCTCGTGTTGTTTCACTGTAGGATGATAGGCTTTTGTTCCTGCACTTGTGAGGGCCCCATAACTGTCAGGGGGTGTCCTGGACCTTCAGATTCCTTGTCAGCAACCAGCTTTGTGTGAGGTCTGTGGGTACAGACTACCAAGGTTCCAAACCTACCATGAGGTCCTAAAGTCACACGTCTCTAGAGCAGATTCTATCTTGAAAAATTTCAGCTCAAGCCTTACAGCAATGGAGGTCAGTTGGCCAGTAACCAAATCCCATAAGAATGAGGGAGTTCAGCCAGGCAGTGGTGGCGCACACCTTTAATCCCAGCACTTCGGAGGGAGAGGCAGGTGGATTTCTGAGTTCAAGGCCAGCCTGGTCTACAGAGCGAGTTCCAGGATAGCCAGGGCTATACAGAGAAACCTTGTCTTGAAAAATGAATGAGAGGGTTCACCATAGTCTCAGGGGCTCTAGCAATGCTTCTGTGTCAATGTGACTAAAATACCTGAGTAACAATGGGGTGGTGAGAAGGGGTATTATTTAGGCTCACAGTTCTAGAAGATTTCGTCTATGGTCAGCTGGGGAAGAACATCATAGTGGCAGAAACGGCCGAGGAGTGTCACTCGCCATGACAGACAGATAGTTGACAGGGTAACAGAAGGGGCTACATTATCATCCTAGCAGGAATAAAAATCTTCCTAAGACAGACAGACAGACAGACAGACAGACACACACACACACACACACACACACACACACACACATACTGGCCTTGAGATTTTTGGGACAAGGGCCCCATATTTGTTCCTTTTTTGTTACCATGACCAAAGTGACTCTAGGAAGAGAGGATTTATTTGGCTTATGGTTCTAGAGGTTGAGAGTCCGTGGGCAGAACAAAAACCCGCTGAGAGATTACGTTTGCAGCCACACATAGGAAGCTGAGGGAGGAGGAGAGGGAGGGAGAGAGGGAGAACTAGGCAAGGCTGTAGGCCCTCCAAGCCCTCCTCCACTGTTGGGCTTCCTCTGCTCCGCCTTCCCAAAACAGCACTGCCACCTGGAGACTGTGTTAAATCCCTGAGGCTTTGGAGGACCTTTCTCCCTCAAACCATGACAGTCCCCAAGGAACTGGAATTTTCCCAGGAATCTTGTGGTCAGAAGAGGAAACGGCTGGATTTCCCAGGGCAGCCAGAGGGAGTGCTTGTCTCTCAGGGAGAGAACCCACACAGTTCTGACCACTTGCTAGATCACCTTGCAGGAGAGACTGAAGCCGATGGGTCAGCAATAGGCAGGATCACGCTGCTGCAGGATATTTGATCACGCTGTGGCCCCCAGATTGTGGTGTTTACTGAGAATACCTGCTTCTAGTTGTGACATGGCTCAGCCTTCCGCATGGCCCTTAATCCCAAACAAAGAAGGTAAAGTTCGTTTGTAGAAGGACGCACCCATGTTTGGAAGTGATGTCTGAGTGGCAGACAGAGTGGTGAATCAGAGAGAGATTTGACAGAATAGGATTGCCCAACTCTCCCAAGAAGAGAGAGAGAAGGAAAGCCATTTAAAGGGAAGTGTGGAGAGAGAAAAAAAGAAGGCAGTTTTGCCAGGTGGTGGTGGCGCACGCCTTTAATCCCAGCACTTGGGAGGCAGAGGCAGGTGAATTTCTGAGTTCGAGGCCAACCTGGTCTTCAGAATGAGTTCCAGGACAGCCAGGACTACACAGAGAAACCCTGTCTTGAAAAACCAAAAAAAAAAAAAAAAAAAAAAAAAAGGCAGTTTTATACAAGACAGTGACAGAGAAACAAGTTGAAGAGGGAACAAGCCAGAGAATGAGCAGGAGTCAGAAGATTAGAACAGATTGCTAGGGTCAGTTTGAAGCCAAAAAGGGCAATTCAGTGAGAACTGAAAAGAAGTCAGATTGAATCAGCCAGCTCGGAGAGGACTTTGAGCCAGAACAGCTGGGTTGAACCAGCCAGAGCTCAGAAAGAAGAAGGAAGGGTGAGCTTATTCAGCAGTAAGTCTCAGAAGCAGAAGAACATTCTGGGCCTAGATAAGATTACAGAGCTGCTTCGAGGTCTAGCCTAGGTTAGCAGACAGGAGCCATACGCCTTGGAGATGACCAGAGAACAAAAGTTACTTTTACACCACACCTTAATCAAGTTAGGCATAGCTCTCTTTAAGCCTAAATCTCATGTCTGGGCCTGGAAACGAACTTGGTGTGTGCTGTGGCGGGCCAGTGGGTATCTTTACTTGTTCCTCTTCTCAGTGTGGCCGCACTAAATAAACGCCCTTTCTCTGCTTTCCGCTGTTATTTATCTGTTTTTGTGGTTAGCAAGGACATGGGCTTCAGACTTGCTGCAGGGCCCAGACCCTGACTCTAACAACTCTGGAACCCCAGAGAGCAGAATTCCATAGCTCGTTCCGCCTATATCTCCCGTTCCTTCTCCCAAACCCGTACCTCCACCTGGAGACAGCCCTCTGAACTCATGAGCTTTGAAGGGGAGACCTTTGACATTTACACTATCAACAGAGTCCTAAGCAAAACTTTAATAATAATATTTTAAAATGGGACCCGCCATCAGCCTGTCCACACCCCCAGGGACAGGAGAAGCCACCCGTGCTTAAACATACAATGTCAAGGTGAGTTTGGAGAAGCATTAGGAGGGAGTGCCGGACTCCGAAGCCACAGAGGTTTGGGGGAAAACGGACGCTGTGCGTCAAAGACGCACACCAGGTGACCTGACCTGCAAGGAGACAACCCTTCCCATCACAGACGGCCCCGGTTCCGGCCACCTGGATGAAGGGAGGCTCTGACCCTCCTGCCACCTTAGCTGGAGTGCGATCCTCCAGAAGGTTCCCTCTCTTCTTGCTCCTAGTGACCAGGTGCCTTCTGCCTACCTTCCTCTCTCACTCCCCTCCTCCCCTTCTTTCCCCCTCCTTCTCTCCCTTTCCCCTCCTCTCCCTTTCTCACTCCCCTCTCTTCCCCTCCCCTTCTGCTTTCTTTTTCTGTAACCCTGGTTTTATGTGGAGTTTGAGAGTCTTATTTGCAAGTGAAAGCATTTGGATGAATATAAATTCAAAGAAGAGAGACTCTGGGGGAGGGAGGCTCTATGTGTATGTGTATTATGTGTATATGTGTGCATGTGTGTGCATATGCATGCATGCGTGTGTATATGTGTGCATTTGTGTATATGCATGTGTACATGTGTGTGCATGTATGTGTGTATATGTGCAAGTGTGTATATATGCATGTGTGTATATGTGTATGTGTGCATGTGTGTATGTATATATGCAAGGCATGTGTGTATGTGTGTATATTACATGCATGTATGTGTGTATGTGTATGTGTGTACACTTGCATGTGTGTGTTTAAATCATGACAAATGTCATCATTCTGGGGGAAATAAGCTGTGTTGGAGAGAGCTGAGAAATGGCTGCCTGGGGCATCTGGGGTGTAAATGTGATTTCCTCTGCTTATAGTTAGCAAAGTAAAATGATTTAAAATATAAAATGTTAAAAAAAAAAAGAAGCTGAAATCATGGATGAGTGGCAGTCTTGCAAACTTATCGGGAAATAGAGCATTTAAAATTAGCTGAGCCTTGCTGAGCAACGGCGGTGGTGCACACTCGCCTTTAATCCCAGCGCTTGGGAGGCAGAGTCAGGGAGAGCTCTGAGTTCAAGGCCAGCCTGGTCTACAGGTGAATTCCAGTACAGTCTGAGCTACACAGAGAAACCCTGCCTCAAAAACAAAAACAAAAACAAAAAATAGCTCATCATAAAAATAATCAGGGACAAGGGTTTAGTGTACTCTCTCTGTGTTCCAAGGCTCAGCTTTTATTTAGGAATATCAGTCACTTAACCAGCTTCCTCCAAAGTCTCAGCTCCCAGTAACCATGGCTGTAACTCACTTGCGGCTTATATACCTGACCCAGCCGCCAACCTTGACTATCAGACACGAGGGGCTGTGAGGCCGCAGCCTGTGTGTAGTGTACCTGTCACCTTCCTTCACAAGCCCACGATCCCTGAGAGCCTTTTCATTTGTGTTGTTTGTGTAGTTGTGCATGTGTGTGTGTGTGTGTACCTGTGTTTGTCCGTGTATTTAAATCATGACATCATGACAAATGTCATGGTCAGTGTTGTCAGCTTTACTGAATCTAGAATCACGTGGGATATAGGCCCCTGCTCATGCCTGAGGGGGGCTGTGCTGATTGAATTAATGGAGGTGGGAAGACCTGTCCACTGTGGGCAGAGCCAGTCCCTAGCTGGGATCCTGGACTGTGTAAATAGAGGAAGGAGGCCTAGCATCATACATTCACTGTGGCCGGGCAGGGCTCACCGCCCTCCTGACCAAGGGACTTCTAGTGTCTTATCATCCCCTGCAAGGAGAAGGAGGTAATGGCACAGGCAATCTGGCTCTCAGTCTTGCAAAGAGACTGCTGCCCACTGTCTACGGGCCAAATTGCCCCTGTGCTGTTAGCATGATGTCACCTCCCCCAGGCAGGCAGCCCTGATCTTCCAGGCACCTGTGTGTTTCCTCTGACCTTGGTCCTTGACAGTGAGACCTGGCTTGTTTGTTGCACTCTGTGGACAATACTTTGAAATTTGCTATTGAGTTATTTTTGTGAGTTTGAAATCTTCCCTATTCAGTGTTTGTTACTCCCCGGGGCACCCTGCAGACTTCTGCGTGCACAAATGCCTGCATCAGAAAGGGTCTTGGAGGTCTCAGTGGTAAGCCCATGCTATGACCTGGTGTTTTCATTCATAATGCTCTGAACACAGCTGAGCCTGACAAAGCTGGCACACCGTAGGGACAGGACACAGAGGCCTGTTGTTACAGCCCCCACACCCTCACCTTCATCACATTATTATCAGGGAGCCAGAGAGCTCAGCTCCTCGTTATAACACAAGCTGAAAGTAGAACTGAAGCAATCTTTGGTCTCATTGCTTGTTTTGTGAGGAATACCATAGCCCAGACTGGCCCAAAATTCACTATGTAGCTCAGGCTAGCCTCAAACTCATAATCCTGCTGCCTCTGCATCCCAAATGCTGGGATTACAAGTGGGAGTCACTATGCCTGGATGAACAGAGGTATCCCCCAAAAGTTAGCTGGGACAAAAAGCATGTATAGTGAAAGTTTTGACTTCTTGAAAAACTCTTATGTTATACGCGTGTGCTTGTGTTTTAATCCCAGGTGTGGGACATGGGGCTGCTGTGGTGTGTCCTCGCCATTAACTGATTGTCTCGTGCTCTAGGAGGGGAGTGATTTTTGCCAGCTGCAGAGAGTTTAATTCTGAAGACCCTGGAGAGGGGATGAGTGAGACTTGAAAGGACCTGCTGCATCATTGCTGCTGCCCCCCCTTGCTGCTGCCCCCCATTGCTGTTCTCCCCCATTGCTGCTGCCCCTCCACTTGCTGCCTCCCCCCACTTGGTGCTGCCCCCCCATTGCTGCTGCCCCCTGCTTGCTGCTGCCCCCCACTTGCTGCTGCCCCCCCATTGCTGCTGCCCCCCACTTGCTGCTGCCCCCTCACTTGCTGCTGCCCCCACTTGCTGCTGCCCTCCCCCCACTTGCTGCTGCCCCCCCACTTGCTGCTGCATTTGCTATTGCTGGTTTGCTGGATTGATGCCTATTCTGATGATGATGGTTGGACTTACCCCAAAGAACCCAAAGACCCTACTCAACAGGAAGTAATTGATAAAGGTTAAGGGAAACCCCTTTCCCCTCTCTAACCTTCTTTCTCTCCTACCTCGTGTTGGGGGATGACAAGAAATCAGGGTGGAATAAGTGCTGGAGGGGAGGTAGAGGCATAAAAGCCTAATAAAACGGTAAAGCCGCGTGCCAGCAAGCGTGACTCCTCCTGCCACCTGCCGTCCCACCTGACTCCGCCAAGCCACGCCACTCAGTGAGCTGTGGGCTGAGAACCGCCACGTCTTACCACTGGCTTGCTTGCTTTTTTTTCCCCCTAATAATTTTCCCTTGAAAATTCTTCAACAGTCTGTAGCTCTATAAAGTTGCTTTGGGTTGAAATTGACCCCTGAACAACCCTGAATCTTTGGTGATGGATCAGTGACTTTTGAACACGGTCTTAAAATTGGAAACAAGAGTGACTCAGCTCACACTGCCACAGAGCGAGCGTCAGTCTGGAAAGAAAAGGGGCGATGAGAGGTGTCATCTTTCATCCATCCTGTGCCCCAGTTTTCCTTGCAGGGACATGCAGTTTCTGAGACTCTTATCAAATGCACCAAATGCACTTGAAGTTTCCCTGGGCTGGATGTAACATGCCAGAGTGGGTTGAGATGACCATGGGGGTGGGAAAAATCTTCCAATTGAAGATAACCAAGATCTCAGAACATGGCTTTTTCTAATTTTTTTAACTCAGATATTTTCGAATTCTTAGACAGTGAAGTCAGTTTATTTTAGTGAGTACCCGTGTTATAGCAACCATGGCAAAGTGGCCCAGTTTCGTCTCTATAGTGAATAGGTCCAAGTTGTAGGAAGTATAGCAAACACTGGCTGGCAAGGCACTAGAGTTGTTTTATTGTGCCACGGACGGGCTGTAAATCTAGCTTAGCCTTGTTAGGGTTTGCTGTAGCTGAAAACTTTTGACACCCCACCCCCAAAGAGCTTACTATAGTTTGGATAGTGAATGTCCCCCCAAACACATGTGTGTTTAAAGCTCAGCCCCAGTGTGGTCCTATTAGGAGAAGGGTGGGCTTTGGTGGAACTTGGACCTAGTGAGAGGTCATCAAGTCCCTGGAAACTTGTCCTGGAAGGAGATTTGTAGGAATCTGATCCGTCCCTCCGTCCCTCCCTCCCTCCCTCCCTCGTTCCCCCGAGATGAGCATGAGGACCTGACATGGTGCCCTCCTCACCACAGGCTGGAACCAACAGGGTCGATCAGTCATAAGCCGAAACCGGCAAAGCCGTGAGCCACAATGGCCCTTTCTCCTTGTGAGCTAGTCATCTTAGGCTTTCAGGATAGTGATGGGAACCTAAGCACAGTCCACTCCCAGAACAATGTCCATGGGGTCCACGTCTATGATGTAGATAGGTCCCAGGGAGGAGTCGCTGGCAGACCACCTCAAAACCCAATAGCTTTGTGGAGCTGAAGAGGTGGCTCACCGGATAACAGCACTGCCTGCTCTTCTTGGAGGTACCAAGTTTGGTTCCCAGCACCTACATGGCAGCTCACAACTATCTGTAACTCCAGTTCCACCCTCTTCTGGCCTCTGTGGACACCAGACACAAACATGATGCATAGACACACATGCAGGCAAAACAATCATATGGTCAAATAAATGTAAAAACAAAATAAACCTTAGAAACTTGGTAGCTTTAAAAGTATTAAAATATTTTATAGAAATATAAAATTTCTACTAAAATGTAAGTTCTTGTTTGTGGGTCTGAAAAGCCAGCTCTGTACTTCCACTGTTCCAGTCAGGCTGGGCCTCCTGTGTTCTCCATTGACTAGAAACTGGCATGGAATGGCCTTTGGTCTTGGAGGATGTCATCCTTGTGACCAGTGGTGGTTTGGCAGATGGCTGACATACTGGGATACAATTAGGTCATGAGTTTCACCTTCAGGCTGGCCTGAGATTGCTCTCCTCCTCACAGCCAAGTGAAGGTCTGAGGAGGAAGATGAACAAGACTCTGTTAAGAACAGGCTTGCAGGGGCTGGAGAGATGGCTCAGTGGTTAAGAGCACCAACTGCTCTTTCAGGGGTCCTGAGTTCAATTCCCAGCAACCACATAGTGGCTCACAACTATCAGTAATGGGATCTGAATGCCCTCTTCTGGTGTGTCTGAAGAAAGCAATGGTGTACTCGTATACATAAAATAAATAAATAAATCTTGAAAAAGAGAGAAAGAAAAGAAAGAGAAAGAAAGAAAGCTCTTACATCTCTTGCATTTCTAATTCTCACACTCTCCTAGCCTCCCTCTCGCTCCCTCTTGGGCTCTCCCTCCCCTCCCCCTCTCTCCACGTGGTCATGGCCGGCCTCTGCTTCTCTACTCTCTCCCTCTCTCTGCTTCTACTACCCCCTTAACTCCCCTCCCCATGCCCTGAATAAACTATTCTACACTAAAGAAAGAAAGAAAGAAAGAAAGAAAGAAAGAAAGAAAGAAAGAAAGAAAGAAAGAGACCAAGTCAGCCTCTCTCTAGGGACTATCATGTCTAGGCAGAGTGTAGGTTCCAGGAGGGTAAACATGGAGTCCGTCAGCGCCGCAGGAGTGGTGCCTTCATGGAGAATGTCTTTAGATCTATTTTATCTTCATGTATGTTGAGTCACTTCTAAAATGGCCTTGTAGCATTTCTATTAGCGACATATCATAGGATGATCCCGTTTGAGAGTCTAGTGGTCCCAGCTTGGTTTTTGATAGGACTGAAATTACAAAAGAGAAAGGTTACATGGCCTTTCTTTAAAAAGGGGTTTGGTGGCCTCTAAGCAAACATGTGCTTGGGGTTTATCCCCCAACATAAAACTGCTGGGATTGGGGGCACTGTTTATGACCACAGAGCATGGAGAAGAGTCAACACTGAAGTGTTTGCGTGAATTTATCTATCCAGCCTTGCAAAGTCATTTAAAATTAGGAGTTGGGGTCGGGGGAGGTGTTTGGACATGGATGCATGGGATGATTGGCCGAGGGGAATGGAGGTGTTTGTCTAGACAGTGTGTCTAGACAGTGTGTCTAGACAGTGTGTGTCTAGACAGTGTGTGTCTAGACAGTGTGTCTAGACAGTGTGTCTAGACAGTGTGTGTCTGGACAGTGTGTGTCTAGACAGTGTGTCTAGACAGTGTGTCTAGACAGTGTGTGTCTGGACAGTGTGTGTCTAGACAGTGTGTCTAGACAGTGTGTCTAGACAGTGTGTGTCTAGACAGTGTGTGTCTAGACAGTGTGTGTCTAGACAGTGTGTGTCTAGATAGTGTGTCTAGACAGTGTGTCTAGACAGTGTGTGTCTAGACAGTGTGTGTCTAGACAGTGTGTGTTTAGACACAGGCGTATCAACTGGGAGTGTGCAAGTGGGTTAAAGGTGGTAGAAAATAGGAGTCATCTCCAGGGTCAAGAACGCTCTCACACAAGGCAGTGAGAGGCTAGACTTTACATTCTCATCTGTCATCCTGGTCCTGTTCTCAGAGGTGAGAGATCACGCTGGGGATTTAGAGACTCTGCTAAAACCCAGATTTGACACAAGATGATAAACTTTAAAAACTTCAGTTTTTCCATCTCCAAAATGAGGGTGATGGTGCCTGCCAACCTCTACCTCCCGGTATGAGATTAAGGAGATTAATCGGTGTAATAGATAGACATCACTTGGCACGGTCCCTGGCACAAAAGATGTGCTTGGGGGATTGAAGTGCCTGTTCAACTTGTTAATATTTTAAAGATTTAACTGAACCCACAGTCTGGACTAGGCAAGATAACAGTGGAAAAACCAGAGAGAACCTTTTACCCATCTCCCCACCCCCAACCCCATGGTGGGGTAGTTTCTTTCTTCCTTCTCTTGCCTATAAATGCAGTCCTTTGATGTGGTCTCAGGTAGGATGGAACCCACATTCTGTTTGGAAAATAACAGGCAAAAGACAAGAGGGGATTTGTTGAAGGGCCACAGCTCTGATCCCCTCAGTGTCTGACAGTGAGAATTAGCCCGTCTCCGGAAGATTGCAGTCTTGTCTCCGTGATGCTAGAGATGGCTTACTCCTGATGATCGCCACGAGCCTTTCAGAGCAGAGGGCTCATGGGCGTGGGGGACGTTTGTCCCCAGCAGCCAGAGGCTGAACCTCTGAAGGTGATGAGCCCCACTCCTCTACTGCAGGATGAGGTCCCGAGGCCATCCCCAGGAGAGGCTGTATTTGATACCCACCGTCAGAGTAAATGAATACTGAACCTTCTATGTGGGATGCAACTCATAAGTTACTGGAAAACTGAATCTCTGATATTTGCCTGGAAAACACACATACATAGACACAGACAGACACACATAGACACTCACACAGAGAGACACATATATTACACACACCACACATAGATACCACACATAAGGACACACACAAAACACACACACTATACCACACACAGAGACACACATACAATACACACACACTATACCACACACAGAGACACACATACAATACACACAACACATATACCACACACACACACAGAGATACACACAACCCACACATACTACACACAGGAAAACATACCACAACACACACAGAGACACATACACAACACACACAGCACATATACCACACACACAAACACAGAGAGAGACATACACAACACACACAGCACATATAACACACACACACACACACACACACACACACCACGATATAATATATATACCAGCATACCAACATTGCTAGATCAACCTCCTAACACAGTGGTCCCGTGTCTGCCATGCAGTCTGCCCAGTGACACATCAAGCACACACACCATTCACCTCTATTCCCTTCGGCGTGCTTCTGGCTGACCTCAGCCCGTTCCTTTCTTCTAGAAACCGATGGTCAAATGGATCTAGCTGAGGACCAATCTCATGCCCCCTCACAATGATCATGAAGGGACCCTCAAGTCAGCTATCAGGACCAGATGAGCCACCCCCTTATGTCCCCAGTAATACATGAGGGAGGTCACGTGTATGTGCAAGCACACACACACACACACACACACACACACACCGCCCAGGAAGTCCGCGTGGCACCAGATCTGCCACCGAGCAGGTGCCCCGAGAGCTGTGAGTACACAGCAGATTGGGGGTTATTTTTAACCATCCTTGCTGGGAGGCAGCGACGACCTTAAAGTAGGTTGTTTCTCTTTTTCTGGCATTTCAATTTTATTATAACGAGTATTTATTTGTAGAAACAGAAGAGCCTAAGCTGTAAAAACACTCACGTTGTGCAAATGGCAGATGTTGGATGTCACCCAGCTCAGCAAAGGGGAGTAGGAGACGACCTGTGACACTCACTTGGGGTACAGGGGAGATCAGCATGGTAAGGATGGTTCTTGTGAAGTGTTTCTGTCAGGTCCAGGGACCCCAGGAGGACCAGTAGACTCCCAAAGGCAGGAAAAGGCCTCCTAGTCATTCCAAGGCAGTAACCGTGAGTGTAGCTGGTGGGATGGTACTGTTCACTCTCCATCAGCACCTCCGTGGTTGCTATGGTTACAGGAGAAACCCAGGATGTATCCTGCATCCCTTAGCCAAAGTGAATCCTAGTATCTACCATTTCCATCCAGAGAGAAGAAATAATTCTCAAAGGAACCAACATCCATTCTAAAAGCCAAGATGTCTCATGGGTGCTCTGTGGATTGTTAAGGGTTTCGGGAACTGAACCTCTGCAGTAATAACAACGACCATCTCTGTAAGCTCGAGGCCAGCCTGGTCTACAGAGCAGGTTCCGTGACGGCCACGGCTGTTACACAGAGAAACCCTACCTCAAACACACAAACACAACGATACCAAAACCCCTGATGATTATGGTGTATATGTGTTATACAAATACATTATTAATGTCATAAGTACCCAGCAGATGGATTAACAATGCTAGCAAAATACATCATACATATATATTGCTTCAGTGATCATTTCTACAAGTATCCATTACATGTCGTATGCATCACAACCCAACGTGAGCCACTGAGAGCGCCAAGTCTTCAGGCATTTATAGTTCAGGAAACAAAGATACAAAACAGATCATTTCAATAAAAGTGCAGTATAGGAACCTATGTGGGGGAGCAAAGCTTGGTGCAGCTAGAGGTGGAGACAGGCAGCAGGCCTCAGTGTCCTGCCTCCTGCGTGGAGACTGAAAGGTTTGGGGACTGCTGTGGTTTCAGAGTATATGCCCCTTGGGTGCTAAGGCTTGGTTGCCAGCCTACGGTGCAAACGGCAATGGTAGAGTCTTGAGGATGTGGGACCCAGGGGGAGGAAATTAGGTCACTGGGGTTAGCATATGCCTTTAATCCCAGCACTTGGGAGGCAGAAGCAAGAGGATCTCTGTGAGTTCAAGGCCAGCCTGGTCTACACAGTGAGTTCCAGGACAGCTATATTACATAGGTCATTGGGAGTGTACTCAGAAAGTGTACACTGGGACCCTGGAATCTCTTTCCCTCATCTCTCTTTTCCCTCCCCTCTCCTGCTCCCTCTCTCATTTTGCTTCCCAGCCACCATGAGGCACTGTGCTGGCCAACTGACAGGACTAACGGCTCTGGAACCATGGGTCCAGATCACTTCTTCCTTTATATTTTATATCCTCAGGTATTTTGTCACAGCAGTGGAGGATGGATAAGACGGGGGTTACATCAACTTTTTTTTTTTTTGATTTTTTTTTTTTGAGACAGGGTTTCTCTGTGTAGCCCTGGCTGTCCTGGAACTCACTCTCTAGACCAGGCTGACCTCGAACTCAGAAATCTGCCTGCCTCTGCCTCCCAGAGTGCTGGGATTACAGGCGTGCGCCACCACCACCCGGCTGGGTTATGTCAACTAAGGGTTTAGGACAGGGAGACCACTCTGAGATCATAGTGAGAGACACCAACTTGATGGTTTGTCTCTACATAGAGATCTGTACTGAAGAGGCCACTTGAGTCTCCCAGAAGCTGTGAGGTCACACAGCATGACATAACTCCGGTCCAGTCACCTCGTCACCCGTTTCTTCTTTCAACGGACTCACAATAGTGACTGGGTCACCTCAGTGTATGACAGGTCCCCAATGCATGACAGGGCACATAGCTATGATGGAGACAAGTTACTCAAATAAAGGAGCAGACCGCTCGATGAAACCCGCTAGAGATCCTGACCCGCTGAGGAACCTCAAGTCCATTGGGGTTTAGGCAGATAAACACCCAGCTTATTACCATCCGTGTTTCAAACACATGGCCAGGTCATTATACACGTTCAGGGGCAACATATGGCATCTAAGGCACGGAGTGATTCATGACGTAATGGCGGCAGCCCTCCCTTAAGTGGGAGGGTTGTGGATCAGAGGACCTCGTGGATTTCGGTGCAGAAGAGATTTGTGGAAACCAAAACAGACTTTATTCTGGGGACCAACCCATTCCCAAACTTTGTATGAGCCCTTTTCTTGCCGTTACATTACTTCTGATATCAATAAAGAAGAGTTGGGGGAGCCGGGTGGTAGTGGCACATGCCTGTAATCCCAGCACTCTGGGAGGCAGAGGCAGGCGGATTTCTGAGTTCGAGGTCAGCCTGGTCTACAGAGTGAGTTCCAGGACAGCCAGGGCTACACAGAGAAACCCTGTCTCAAAAAACAAAAACAAAAACAAAAACAAAAACAAAAACAAAAACAAAACACCAAATCCAAAAAAACAAAAAACAAAAAAAAAAAAGAGTTGGGGGAAGAAGGACTGTGTCAAGTTGACCTTTACAAATAATGCTGAAACTGAACTGCAATCCAGTTACTCAGTATTTCAATTGACCCGTGGAAGCCAGAAGAAGGCACCAAATACCTTGGAACTGGAGTCATGGGTGACTGTGATTCATTGTGTGGGTGTGGGTGTGGGTATGGGTGTGGGTGCTGGGAACTGAACACAGGTCCTCTGTAAGAGCAGCCAGTGCTCCTAACTGCTGAGCCATCTCTCCCTTACATACTAATTTAAAAGAAGATAGGAAAACATTTCTACTATTTTGCAACAATAAAAATTTAAAGTTGCCAAATATGATGGTCAAACCTTTAACCCAACCTGCAGAGGCAGAGGCAGAGGCAGAGGCAGAGGCAGAGGCAGAGGCAGAGGCAGAGGTAGAGGCAGAGGCAGAGGCAGAGGCAGGTGGATCTCTGTGAGTTTGTGGCTAGTCTGGTCTACATTGCAAGTTCCAGGTCAGCCAGAGCTACATGATGGGACCCTGTGTCAAAACAAACCAGCAACTAAAAGTTATTTGAACATCAAAAAATAGTCACGGGGCTACAGAGATGACTCCAAGGTTCCGAGCACTGGCTGCTCCTGCGGAGGACTGGACCTGGTTCCCAGCACCCACATGGTGGTTCAAACCATCTGTAACTCCAGTTCCAGGAGATCTGATGTCCCCTTCTAATTACCTCAGGCATCAGGCATGCACACGGTTCACATACATATATGAAGCCAAAGCACTCATAGACATGAAATAACATGAATGGATCTAAAAACTTCCAAACTGAACAATCTAATAAAAGAAAAATTTGAAGAGAGCAAGGAAGAAACGGAAGTGTGCGATAAATAAGATAATAAAAATAAGAGGCCTAAGCCGAGTGGTGGTGGTGGCGGTGGCAGTGGCGGTGGCGGTGGCGGCGGCGGCGGCGGCGGCGGCGGCGGCGGCGGCACACACCTTTAATCCCAGCACTTGGGAGGCAGAGACAGACTGAACTTGTGAGTTCCAGGCCAGACTGGTTTACGGAGTGAGTTCTTAGGACAGCCAGGGCTACACAGAGAAACCCTGTCTAAGAAAACAAAAACCAAACAAACAAACAAGCCTAAATTCAACATAATTATAGTAACTATTAACTGTCCAAACATCCAAATTTTAAAGATAGCTTTGGACAAAATGGCCTGAAAGGTAAGGGTGTCCTGCACGCTGCCTGCAAATGACACCTTCTCTTTTTAAAGGGAAGTCTTGCTATGTGGATCAGATTGTCTTTGAACTCACATCCTTCCTGCCTCTGCCTCCCTGATTAAGTGCTGGGATTGTGGGCATATACCTTCATGCACAACCCTCAAGCTTTCAGTATAAAGGTGCAAACAGGTCAAGACTAAAATAGCATGCAGATAGTAGGCCTAAGGAGACAAAGGGGCCTTTTTTTTTTTTTTTGTATGAAGCAAAATAGATTTCTAAGAAATAATATTAGCAGAATAAAAACAGACCGTTGTCAATGGCCAGAGGAAAGCTCGTGAAAGACATGCAAGTGTAACATATAACAGTGTTGGCTACTGCATGCCACCTTAGGCAGCACGGCTTACTGGAAGCATTGCAGAAACCAGGACTGTCAATCATGTGGGCCTATGTTATTCAAGGGAAGGAAATGAATTATACCTGGTACCTGGAACGCCGGGCTGAAAGTGTTCAAGCAACCTGACGATGCTTTGCTATTAGGAGCCAGCCTCTGCCTGAACATCCCCGCTATCCTGGGCGTTGTCTAGACCCTTATCCTGAGCTGTGCCTCAGTGAGTGGAGCCTATCCTATGAGAGAGTCCCATGCACCGTGCATCCTCCATCGGCACAATCCTTCCAGATGCTGTTCCAAGTCCTTCTTCCCTAGGCCCCGCCCTGAGCTCCGTTTATCAGACAATACAGCTCGTTCTTAAAGGTCACGGGGGCTTCGCTCCTTAGCAAGGGAGTTTAGCTGTGTCTAGGCCTGAAGCTTTGTTGTGCTAACTGTCAGGTGGTAACCTTTCCCAGAATTTTACTACGCTTAAATATGTAAGAAGAATAAACCACAAAATCAGACTCCGGAAGTTTTTGACCCGGTGCTTGAAAAGATGGTACTGACTTCATCTCCCCACCAGCAATGAGGTTTGTGGGATCCCTGTCAGCTGCTGAACCAAGTACCAGAGGAAAAAAAAAACATTCAAAAAGGAAAGATTATTATATTCTCTTTGATTAGTGACTTCAGGGAGTCTTGTCCATGGTTGCTTGGCTTCACCCCATACAGCAGGAGGGAACAGGGAGGAGATTATGTACCTCATTGTGGCCAGAAAGGCGGTGGGAGGACGGGTAGATGGCCTCCATCAGCACACACATCCAGAAGGCACTTCCTCTCATTAAGACCCACTGACATTTCCAGAACTTCCCAAAATAGTAACCTAGCTAGGAACCAAATTTTCAATCTGTGAGACTTTGATCTCTCTTCATATCTTCTAATCTTAGTTGTCAATGTGACTAGATATGGAATCAACTAGAAAGAAAGCCCCAGGCCTTCCTGTGAGATTTTCTTCACCAGATGATCCCAAGTGGGAAGATCCACTCTGAATATGCATGGTAAAATGTAAACAGATAAAAGGAGACAGAAGAAGGAAGCTTGCCTTTGCCTGCTTAAAAGCAATCACACTTGCTGGCAAATCCGTCTACCTGTGGCTGCACTGTTGCATTCCCTCACTGACATAATTTAAGCCAATCTAACAAGTCCCTGTTTAGTATATGTTCATTCTTTCAGTTCAATTCCTGTGGTCCGGAGAACCCCAACTAACACAATGACCATGAAAGCAACCGCAATGAACGCTGTAAAGTCACGCCATGAGACAGATCTCACGTGGGAGGTTTATTGGGGGGGGGAGTGTACAGAGGCTGCCTCTGGGTGAGGGTAGGAGTAAGAAGAGAGTGAAGAGAGGAGGGAC
This sequence comes from Apodemus agrarius, assembly GCA_964023405.1. Lineage (NCBI taxonomy): Eukaryota > Metazoa > Chordata > Mammalia > Rodentia > Muridae > Apodemus > Apodemus agrarius. The sequence goes on from OZ030028.1 coordinate 39,603,037, forward strand.
CGGCCTTTTATAAGGGGATGCAGCACATGCTGATGGGGAGGATGGGCAATCAGTGGTAACAGAAACTACTGATGACGGATCCTGCTGTGTGGTCCCTGGGGCAGGCAGTGGAGATGCCTGGCTGCTGACAGTAATGAGTAAGACGGTTGAAATACGAGGAGTAAAAGTGGCCGGGCGTGGTGGCGCACGCCTTTAATCCCAGCACTCGTGAGGCAGAAGCAGGCGGATTTCTGAGTTCGAGGCCAGCCTGGTCTACAGAGTGAGTTCCAGGACAGCCGTATATACACATATAAACCCTGTCTCGAAAAACAAAAAAAAAAAAAAAAAAAAAAGAACAAGGAGTAAAAGTGGGCAAGATTAAAGGGAGAAGAAGATGCTCCTAAATGGTGCCAGTGATTAGTATAACAATCAGACCAAAAAAGACCTAGGGGTGACATAGAACCTTTGAAAGCTGCCGTTCACTGCGGTCTTAACTGGTCTATGTATCAGTTACTTTGTTGCGGCCGTGACAAAACACGGTGACAAAGTATCTTGTGGAAAGAAGAGTTGCTGTGGGCTTGTGGTTCCAGAGGGAACAGTATTATCCAGGGGAGTAAGGCAGGCATGGCCGGCAGAACAGGAAGTTGAGAGCTCACATCTGGACAGAAGCAGGAAATGCGTACTGGAAGTAGGAAAAGGTTGTATATTCTCATAGGGGCCCTGCCCCTATGTACATGGGCCCTCCCCCATGTACTTCTTACACCAAAGCCTCACCTCCTAAACCTCCCCACACAGCACCACCGCCTGGAGACCAAGAGTTCAAATGCCTGAGCCTATAGGAGACCTTCCTCATCCAAACCATTCCAGTGGACTCCGGCTAACAACTACAGAATAAACACTCTTCGCATTCATAGCATATACTCACCAGCTAGCAAAGCTGGGTTGTTCAAAAGAGGCTGAATATGTAGAACATTTGTTCTTTGACATGAGGTGAAATTAGGAGTCGGTAATGATGTAGTATGTGACCACGAGGACGCTTGCTCAGTTATGTTCATAGCAACTTCATTCAAAATAGCTAGAAACCGGAAACAACCTAGATGTCCCTTCAACCAAAGAAGAGATTTAAAAAAAAAAAAAAAAAATGTGGTACATTTACAAAATGGAGTATTACTAGGCTATTAAAAACAAGGACACCATGGAATTTGCCAGCAAATGGATGGAACTAGAAAAGATCATCCTCAGAGGCAGGCAGATTTCTGAGTTTGAGGCCAGCCTGGTCTATAGAGTGAGTTCTAGGAATGCCTGGGCTATACAGAGAAACCCTGTCTCAAAGGAAAAAACAACAACAACAACAACAACAACAACAACAACAAAAGAGAGAGAATTAAAGAAAGACAGACAGAAAGAAAGACAGAAAGGAAGGAAGGAAGGAAGGAAGGAAGGAAGGAAGGAAGGAAGAAAGAAAGAAAGAAAGAAAGAAAGAAAGAAAGAAAGAATCATCCAGAGCGAGGAGACCCAGACCCAGAAAGACACACATGGTTGGCACCTAGAGAGGCTTCAACCTGCAACTAGTGGAAACAGACGCAGAGATCCACAGCCAAACACCAAGAAGAGCTTTGGGAATCCTGCAGAATCGGAGCAGGGGAGTAAGGACCAGAGGAGTTAAGGATACCACAAGAAAATCTACAGACTCAACTAGCCTGGTCCTACAGAGACTGAAGCGCCAACCAGGGACCCTGACCTAGGCCCTCTGCACACATGTAACAGCTGTGTGGCTTGGCCTTCTCGTGGGACTCCTAACAGTAGGAGCAGGGGCTGTCTGACTCTGTGCCTGCCTCTGGGACCCTTTCCCCCTCGGGTTGCCTCATCCAGGAGAGGAGTTGCCTAGTCTCACTGTGACATGCCATGGCTGATGGTTTCCACTGGAGGCCTGCCCTTTTCTGAAGAGAAATGAAAGAGGGGTGGATGGTGGTTTGGGGATGGGGGAGGGGTGTCAGGGCGGGGTGCTGGAAAGGGATGACAGAGGAGAAACTGTAGTCTGGAAATATTTTTTTAAAAATATGCCAAACCAAAAAAAAAAAAAAGATTAATGTAATGTGTAGGGAAATTCCTAATCTTCTGATCATAAACCGTATGCCTCTGAGTAATCTATACACTCAAGTGCATTCTATGTGGCAGACAGAGCATCTAGTGTGCAGCATTTGCCAAAAATAATTGGATGCAAAAGTCTCTGGAGCATCTGTTTGTTTGTCTGTCTGTCTGTCTGTCTGTTTTGTTTATTTGGTGGTTTGTTCTCTGAGGCAGGGTCTTGTGCAGCCCTGGCCGGCTTCAAAACTGTATGTACCTGATACAACCTAGAACTTCTGATCTTCCTGCTTCCATCTCCTGAACGCCCTGCTTACAGGCATGCATCACCATGCCTGTTTTCAGGCAGGTCTGGGATCAAACCCAGGGCTTCATGCCTGCTCAGCAACCCTCGACCAAGCGGGCCACACCCCCACCCCCACAAAAGCTAACACTTCAGGAAGCTCATTCTGGAGAATTCACCTAGAATCCCTTCCTGAAAGTGATTGACCCTCTTTTGGAAGCAGAGCGATATATTAATGTTTAGTAGATTCCTGCTGCGGGGGTGTCTTCCTAGAGCTAATCTCCCTCAGCATTCTAATTGTTACTGGCTTTATTTGGTCAGAATGCTCCTGCAGGAACGTGGTTGGCTTGTGTCCCAGAAATAGCAATTCTCCAAGTAATTTTCAAGCAAATGGACTATTCTGGAACAACGGCTCCCGGCACCCCTGGAATCTGTTTCTTACTTGCGAATCGCCACCAACTTAATAACCAAGCACAGTTTAACAGCACAGAGGAGAATCCTTCCAAGACTGCCTCCAAAGAATAGCTGCATTTCTGAATTATAAGAAATTACATCGCTTTCTTTCTTCTTAGTACATTCCTTCGAGCTGCCAGCCCTGGAAAGAATGGCTTGCTCCTTCCTAAGGGCAATGCTAGATAGCTGGCACCAGGAGTTGCCAAACCAACAGTATTGGAAATTGGAAATTGTTCGCTGTGGGTGTGGGTTGTGATGTGTCCCCAGGACAAAGCTGGGAGCGTCGGGAAAGGTCTGGGTGGAGGTGGGGCCCCTGGGGTGGAAGCCGCAGGATCTGAAGAACTGTTCCACACCCATATCTACCCTCTCCTGGGAGTCCTTCGTTTACTCTCTCATGACTCACATTTCCAATAAACCCCAAACAGAGCTGATGCCACCCCAGGGCTGCCTTGTCCTGGCATTTGCAATTGGTCTATTTTCTTGAATTTGCGCAGAGAGCATCCACTAAGCTCTTGAAATGAAAATGGATATTCAGCTAGAGATGAAGAGCCCTAGCCTGTCTTTCTAATTCTAATTCTAATTCTAATTCTAATTCTAATTCTAATTCTATTTTTTTTTTCTGTCCATTAGGATCCTATGGTTAGAAAAACCACTGTTAGTCTTACATAAAATACTTCAAAACCTTTCAGCAGCGACCCGGCCACCTACCCAGACGCATGAAGGTAGTTTTCCTGTGTCTGTTATCCTCTGAAGCTTGTGCCAGGAGCTCGAGCCATGTCACAAAAGAATCAGTTTTTAAAAATGGGACTCTGGGCTGGGCGGTGGTGGTGCACCCCTTTAATCCCAGCACTCTGGGAGGCAGAGGCAGGCAGATTTCTGAGTTCGAGGCTAGCCTGGTCTACAGAGTGAGTTCCAGGACAGCCACGGCTACACAGAGAAACCCTGTCTCAAAAAAAAAAAAAAAAAAAAAAAAAAAAAAAAGGGGACTCTGGGCTGGGCTGATGACTGGGGGGAGGGGCAGGGAGGAATGGGGAGGGGGAGTGTTTGTTAGGGAGGTACTCAGACCTGAGTTCAAAACCCCAGCACCCATGTGAGAAATTGGGTGGGGCAGGGTGTGTCCCTGTGATTGTAACCCCGTGAGGGGCGGAGACAGGAGGATCCCTGGGGCTGGCTAGTTGTCAGCCTAGCTCGGGAGGGAAAATCTCGAACTCTTGTCTCGGAGAAATAAGGTAGAGGATGAGAAGGAAGAGCGTGGCAAAGCAGCGGCGGCCTCTGGCCTCCTCAGAAGCATGTCTGGTTGAGCATGTGAGACAGGCCCGAGACTCTAGAATGCTGTCACCTCTTCTGATGGCTCTGTCTGCCACCATGTTACGGGAGACCTACTTTTGGTCTCCTGTCCCAGGAAAAGCACGCCCCAGACACTTCCCTGGGGAGTATCATGTGAAGGGAAGGCCATTCATAAGAGATTTTAAAAGGAGCGCAGTCCCCATTAGAGAATTCTCGCGGTTCAGGAATTCCAAACAGACAAACCTAGTGTCCAGACAGTCTGAGAAGTGTGGAACCTTTACCTGACCACATCAAGCTGTGGCTGTCTCTCGGCTCAGGTTTAAACTTTGATCAAGAGGATTTCTATGACATAGAGAAATTTCTGTGAAATGACAGACATGAGTGGAAATCACGTGCTTGGCAGCTTAGGCCACCTCCCAGAACCGTACAGCAGCCGGCTGGGACCAAAATCATTCATGTGCCACAAATTCCACGCCAGCAAACCACCCGCTGCGAAATCCTAATCAAACACACGCTTCTCCGAATGGAAAGGCCCCTCTGCTGCAGCCCGCTGCCCGACGCTGCAGTCCATCCACACTGTGGCCCTCTGGTGGTGCATTCTCCCTATGCACCTAAAGGGTGAACTCACTGACCAGCCACCCACCCCTTCCTGGCTAATTGGAGCTCCTTGTACTTCCAAACCTTCCTGGATGTGCTTTTCGATGGAAGCGTTTGATGGCACTGTCAGGATGCCCTACTGCCTACGCCCTAGGGCATCTTTGGGTTGTAACTTCTTTGTCCCAGCAGAGCATCTGTCTTTGCTGTGCTCCCTTAGGACTCAGTGCAGAGTTCTCCCGAGGGCCAGTGCTCACTCGCTATTGCAGGTGGTGCCTGGCAGAGCATGGAGCCTCATGCCCCTCACTTCTGAGGACTGGTCTGCTTTACCGGCCTCCCTAACTCGTAGGAACCTGCTGGCATGACCCAGTCTTAGTTTAAATGGACTTCCTATAGGCATGCCTGTTGCTACTAAGTTTCCAACCCAGTTCCCCGGTGAAAGAAAGCTCAACTCAGCGGTTAATGAAACAAGCTACAAGCCCAGATTGGGCAGGCCTCCCACTCCGCTACTCTGTTTCAATCTATTTTATCCCATACAACTTGCAGTTTCTCCAGGCCCCGAGCTTCTCTCCCTGCCGCCTCTCTGGTTCTCTTTTTCCGTTTCTCTCCTATTCCGTTGCTCCTCCTCCTCCTGTTTTATACCCCGTAGCTCCTCCCCTAGACTCTCTGCTCCTCCCACTTTCCTCCTGCCCAATCATTGGCTCAAGCCTTTATTTGAAAAGTTAAGGTGGAGAGACGGTTCACAAGGCAACTCCTCATCTGCAGCCGCTCTGAGGAGTGGAATTAGCATCAAAGTACGAGCCCAGGGCTATCCACAACACATGCCCAAGAGTAAGACTATTTTAGATTCTCTCCCCTTTTCTAATTTCACCTTAAAGCACTGTTCTTAAAAAATAGTAGTCTCTCTTTTTTTCCCAAAGACTTATTTTATTTATATGAGTACACTGTCGCTGTCTTCAGACACACCAGAAGAGGGCATCAGATCTCATTATGGGTGGTTGTGAGCCACCATGTCGTTGCTGGGATTTGAACTCAGGACCTTTGGAAGAGTAGTCAGTGATCTCAACCACTAAGCCATCTCTCCAGCCCAAAAAGAAATAGTCTTGATGTCACACAAAGGAACAACAAGGTATTTCTTTTTGTAAAAAGAGAATGCGCACAGGTGGCCAAGATGGCCTCTATAGTTTATCCGTGACATCGGTGGTGAGTGAGTCTCAACCCATTGGCTGGTTGGGGTTTTGACTTCATAATCTGGTATGATTGGATAGTCAATCATGGGGGAACGAGAGATTCGGGAAATACAGGCCCCTGTCAGGTTAACCATCTCTAGCAGGAAAAACACGTTTCTCTAGGTGCACACTAATTTTGCATTCACCTTTGTGACAGACTTAAGATTCTCAACACAAACGCACCACCCTGCCCAGTGCAATCTTCAAGCACACGCTGCTTCAGTGTGGAGGTCTCTCCTCTGTGTTTGCTGTCCCAGCACATGGTAGTGTGCTTTAAGGGCAGACTCCACTCAGTATGCGCGGACCTTAGAGAACCGTTCACCTGTCTTAAAGGTTCTCCGTGTGGGGAAGAATACAGGCTCCTCTCGGATCTTCCGTCTACTCCAGCCTCCTAGGGTGAAGCAGGACCTGAGGGAATATTGTAACCCGGGATCAAAGGAAGGGTTAGGTAGGGGTGAGGGCGCGGGGGTTATCTGAGGGAAGTCGGGGGCTCACAGAAGCCCATTTAACGTTTGCCCTAAATGAATTGATAGATCCCAGCAAATCCTTGTAGTAGAGAAGCCTCGGATAGCGCAAGGATGGGCACTAGGACCCAGGTGGCAACCCACTTTCCCTGAGTTCAGAGCAGTCTTGATCCTTCCAAGCAAAAAGAAGTCCTCTGGCTTTGAACCAAATCCAATCTTCAGGCAGCCTGCCGGTCCCCTCTAAGCGAGTTGCTCAGCGTGCCTCCAGATGGATAATTTATTGCAGTGTCCTGGACCGATCTGCTTATCGGGTAGTCTTAGAGAACAGGGAAATCACACTTATTCCTCGGTAAACAACTGGGGCTTTGCGGTCCTGTTTTTGGGGCTGGTTTACAGACCTCAGAGCTTCGGGAATGGATGTTCCCTCCCTGACCCTGATATCAGCCACAGAACCCTGGAGCCACAAAATCTACCGGTCCCCGGTGCTACTTCGTAGCTTACTTTTGGAGAGTGAGTGTACTCTTGTGTTGGAGAGCGTGTGTGCTCACTGTTATGTTTGGACGGCTGCATCTGGATTCCAGACCTTGCTTACACTCCTCTTTTTAATTAAGTTTAAGGGGGGAGATGGGTTTGGGCACCTGCGTATAATGCTTGAGGAGGCCAGAAGAGGGCGTCATGTCCCCTGGAGCGGGACTTACAGGCAGCTAAGAGCCGCCCAGCATGGGTGCTGGGATCTGAACTCAGGTCCTCTGGAAGCGCAGTATGCTTTTGTTTGTTTGTTTGTTTGTTTTGTTTTGTTTTTTGTTTTTTCAAGACAGGGTTTCTCTGTGTAGCCCTGGCTGTCCTGGATCTCACTCTGTAGACCAGGCTGGCCTCGAACTCAGAAATCCCCCTGCCTCTGCCTCCCAAGTGCTGGGATTAAAGGCGTGCGCCACCACTGCCCGGCTCGCAGTATGCATTCTTAATTGCTGAGCTATTTCTCCAGCCCACTGCTCTCCTTTTTCAGACAGAAGAGTGAAGTGAGCTGATGTACAAAGACATACAAGTGACTTGATTGTTAAGCGTGATTTTCTGCCTTCTCTTTCAGGCAGGCTGCCCTGGACTCTGCCAGCGGTCTCTATAATTTGCATGTCCATTCAATTCATCCTAATTTATGATCCCAAAATAGCTATTTCCGCCTTGACTGTGATATTTGCTCCAAGAGGAGCCAGGAAAAAAATTAGTTAATGAGAAGAAAAGACTATTGACCAACCAACCCTGCCTGGAGAGAAAGTCAAAAGATTTTGAGAAATCCATTTTGGTTTCAGGACATCAGTGGCTTAGCGAGGCTTTAATTCACAAGGAGGAGCAAATAAAAAGTATAATTAAAACACCAAGACATTGTATTTCAGGCAGGGTTTCTACTCCTGCACAGAACATCATGACCAAGAAGCAAGTTGGAGAGGAAAGGGTTTATTCAGCTTACACTTCCACACTGCTGTTCATCACCAAAGGAAGTCAGGACTGGAACTCAAGCAGGTCAGGAAGCAGGAGCTGATGCAGAGGCCATGGAGAGATGTTCCTTACTGGCTTGCTTCCCCTAGCTTGCTCAGCCTGCTCTCTTATAGAACCCAAAAATACCAGCCCAGGGATGGCACCACCCACCATGGGCCCTCCCCCCTTGATCACCAATTGAGAAAATGCTCCATAGCTGGATCTCAAGGAGGCATTTCCTCATCTGAAGCTCCTTTCTCTGTGATAACTCCAGCTTGTGTCAAGTTGCCATAAAACCAGCCAGTCCAGATTGGGTACATCTACAAAACAAGGAAATCAAAGGATAATAATAAACAATGCATTTTTCTAATCTTAAGATATCCAGAAAAGCTATACGTCACCACCCATTTCTGGGGACTCAAGAAAGAAAGAGAATTTCATGACTTGGGATTTTCTACACAAAACCTTGGCTGCCTTCCATTTAATATATTGACTTGAAAAGACTTCTTTGGTGACCTATTAATTTTCTTTTCCTAAATGAAAGCAAGACATGAAAGGATTGGAGAACAGTGAAGAAGCAAAATGGAGAGGGAGGTTGGCTGGGAGTGTACTGCGACTTCACCACTGTTGGGGGACATCATCCCAGGGGAGACAGGAACAAGCATCTGTTCGCTCCAGATGAAGAACCAGTGACAGACCAAAGTACAGATACCACCAAAGTCCAAGCAGTGAACCAGCGAGTTTGTCAGGGTTACTTACAGAAATGTGTGTGAGGAGTCCTGTAGAAATAGAAATAGCTCAAAGGCAGGTGCATCAACAATTCCCATCCCAGCATGGCTGACAACTCACAAAAGCTGAAAACCTGGAGCTCATCGGACAGCCTGTAATACAGTGTAGTACAGTAGCTCAACAGGTTAGAATGTGTCCTATCCAGGCGGCTCAGTTGGTCTAAGTCTCCTCCAGGCACCTAACTTGGTCTAAGAATCTTCTAGGTGGCTCAGCTAGTCTCTACCTCTTGCAGGCAGTTGGGCTCGTCTGAGTCTCTTCTTGGCAGCTGAGCAGGTCTGAAAACATGTCAGCAATCCTTATTGCTTATAAACACTTGGGGGAGGAGGGAACCTAATGAATCTCGTAAGTTTCAGGGACTTCCTGACACTTCCGAGTTGTGCCCTTTCCTGGGCATCCATCCTGCAGGAGTTTCCCTCAGGGTGCAATATTCTACCTCCCTTTAGGATGTCTTAGGCGATGAACGGTTTTATCTGGGAGGAAACTGCTACAACCACTGTCTGTGTGGTTGGGTGGGACACCTGTTTTGGATTACTTTCTAATCTATCAAAAAAAAAGTAATTTTAATGGTATCTACCACATACATGGAGCTTGGTGCACTCAGAATAGGGATTGGCTTCCAGAAATGGTCTTTGTTATGACTCTGTGACCACAATAAAGACTTACTGAAAAGCCGATTCCTTGAGTATAGGCGTGTGTGTGTGTGTGTGTGTGTGTGTGTGTGTGTGTCGTAACAGTGAAGGAACTATCTAGGAACAGTGTTGTCAGGTAATCTTTGTCACTGCATAAATATAACGACTGTGTTGGCACAGGGCAACATGCTTGTCATGTTTCTAGGCAACATAATTTTATGGTACCACCATCATATATGCTGCCCACCACTGACCAAACATCCCACTACACTGTAGGACAGTAGCAATAAACCTAGGGGGAAGAAATCTAAAGCAAATCCCTCCCACAAATGTCTGAATACCAACAACGTGAATTTGCAGGATGTCTTAGCTCACGGCTGGAAATGATATTTAGAAAAAGAGGAAGTGGCCAGGACCATACTATCTCCCTTGAGATCACGACCCCAGTGACCCACAGCTAGGCTCCATCTCTTCGCAACTCTGTCACCTCCCAATAGCAGCACTCTGCTGTTCAAGCCTCTGACACGGAACAGGGATGACAGATGGGCTCAGGAGCCCTGTGAGTACTGACAGTGAGTGACAACCCCGGGACCAGCTGGGGGTGGGGGTGGGGGCAGATCAACTTTACTCGGGATGGTTCAAGGCTTATATAATTGTGTGGACAGGGGTCAGAATATCCAGGATGGGAAAAGCTCATTGGCTGAAGGCTTAAGGTACCAAAATGCCTCATTAGTGTAGAGAGTCATTCCAGAACTCTCAGGTGCTAGCTGAATATGTTCTTATCGAGAAACAGGAAGTTGAACCTGTCGTCTTAACCAAAGATATGTGACATTCTGTAGGTAATGGGGGAGTTGAAATCATCATTTGTAATTTGTAAACACTTTTGGGTTAAAAGCATGAACATTCTTTTGGCTAATCCTGTTACTAGGGGAAAACAACCATTTAAACAAAATTTAGACAAAGAAGCATGAAAACTCTAAGTTTTAGGCAAGCTGCTATGGCTCTAAGCTATGTTATCTCCAACTATAAAAGCAAAACTCAGCCAGGCAGTGGTGGTGCGCACCTTTAATCCCAGCACTTGGGAGGCAGAGGCAGGTGGATTTCTGAGTTCAAGGCCAGCCTGGTCTACAGAGTGAGTTCTAGGACAGCCAGGACTACACAGAGAAACCTGTTGTGCTCTGTGCTCCAGAGCTGACAGGTATAATCAGTCTGCCCAGACCACTTGACTTGGCCATGTGACTCCAGCTGTGGCAATGATCTGACGGTTCTTCCTGTTCCTAGTCTGGGCTTTGGTTTTTAGCTCCCCTGCCATAGGCCAGGTCATAGCCTGTAGGGGATATTCCTGAGGTTGGGAATGCATGCCTGTGTTTCCTCTGCAGGCCTCTCCCTTTCCCTGCCTGCACCCCTGGCTGTATGCCAACACAGCCTAGCATTAGGCTGCAGTTGCTCCTGGAAAGGGGGTTAAACCTCTCTGTCTACCCAACCCCCATAAAAGCAGGCTCGAAGTACACTTTCATGGCTGGAGATGGAGTCCCGTGAGCCAGAGAGCAAGGCGTTTCCATCCCAAGCCTGAAGCTGTTGAGGTCCTGAAAGACGGCAGGGAAACCATTGACTAATATGGGGGTGTCACCCCACTCACTAGAAAACATCCGATGTTCCACAAACTATTTCCAGTGTTCCTGCATGAAGGTGCAAACTGATCGCAGAGCAAAGAAAAGAAAGGAGCCAGCCAATCCTCAGGTCAGGATGGTCAGGCAAAATGCCCGCTACCCTCTTTTGCTTGAGGGGGTACTCACAAATTTCTGGTACATTCTGGGGGCCCATATTGGGAGCCAGCTGTGACCCTCCTTGTGTCTGGGGATCACTGGCTGATATTAGTCCATGAGGGATGGAGGGAGCAGAGATGAAGGACTGGGGAGGGGTGGGAAGAGGAGTTCAGAAGCCCTATGAGTACTTACACCAAGACCAGCTGCAGAGAGGCAGATCAGCTTTGCTTGGGGGTAATTCAAGCTTAATATAGTTTTAGGAGACGGGGGGGGGGGGTGTAGGAATATCCAGGATGGGCAAAGGCCTTTGGCTGAGGGCTTAGGGTAGACGAGATGTCTCATTAGCGCAGGGAAGCATTTTAGGAATCTCAGGTGCTAGCTGCACAAGTTCTTACAGGAGAAAAGAAATTGAGCATGAAATCTTAACCAAAGCGATTTGACATTCTGCAAGTAACGGCATGTGGGGGTTTTTTTTGTTTGTTTGTTTGTTTGTTTGTTTCTGTTTTTGATTTTGGTTTTGATTTTTTTTGTTTGTTGTTGTTGTTGTTGTTGTTGTTTTTAACTCCCCAGAGACGCCCTGGCAGTGAAGGAGTCCTCCAGACTGTGGCTAGCTCAGAAGGCTCTCCGGACAATGGGAGACAGCCACCTCAATTAGCAGGACCACATCTGAGGATCGTCTGTAGCATGGCTTGGCCTCCAATGGCCTCTCTAGCCCCCACTTACTCATCTCACCACTGACCCTGCTCAAGCCTGACCTTTAGGCTGCTTTTCAAGAACTTTGTGTCTCTCCGTGATTTATGATTCTGGCTTCCATCTTGTAAGTTTGTCACTCGCTGGCTGGAATCCTGATTTGTCCAGATTCATTCATTATCTTTGAAATTCTCTCAGATCCTCCCCAGTGTAACTGCTTGGCTATTTTAGGCAAAAAAAACTATATCATTTATTCCCTGAACATTGGCAACCTCCTATTGCCCCCTGCTCCTCGGGCATTCAGTGTGCAAAACCTTGAATCTGGGGAATTAGGGAGAGCACATGAGCATCAGATCCTGCAACCCCAGAGACGCACACCCATTTTTGCCAGAAACACGTGTGCACTTTTGCTAAGGATACTGTGTAGTGATGTTGAGTATTGGCACAGACCATGCATCGGCTTGTGTGGAGTGAGGGATTCAGAGTAAATGTTCCGAGTCTGGCTTTAGGCTTTTCCTGCTCTTGGGCTACATGATGCCCCTGCACCGACTAGTGGTGACCAAGCTCCACAGTCCCAGGCCACCAGCTCTAAAAACAAACAGGTCTTGTCCTTTTCAACATGCACGCCAAGTCCACAACTCTTCTCCTAAGTAGACTCTCCAACGCCTCCAGTGCTCCTGGAGAAGGACCCTGCCGCCATGCTTTAAGGCTTATCCGGTGTTTGTACTGATGGCAGGGATGCAGGAAAAAGACCGAATCCCATTCCCTGGCAGCAACCTTTATCTCCTTTCGCCATAAACAAAGTGCTAGGGACTTTCGAATCTTAAACATATTTAATGTACTCCCTCCAAGGCGTGGGTCTTACTGTGGAAGAGAGGGGAGACGCAAAGCGGCAGAGATGGCAGATTATCACAAGAAGGCAGTGTCTTCTGTCCACAGCAGGGCAGCTGCATCTATGAACTAACTCACTGTGGTCCTGACAGCACATGCACATGATATGTGTAAGCCCAAGCTAGACCCATGCAAGCCCAAGCTAGACCTCTGAAAGCCCAGGCTAGACCAAATCCCAGCACAGAGAAGGGTATTAGGCATTAAATCTCACATCTAGGCAAGGTGCCGTTGGGAGGAGAGACAATTTTCTCTAAGAGTGTAGCCCCTGGAGAGTTGATCAGGCTCCAGTGGAAGGTCGTGCATCCACGAATACGTGGGGAACATAATTGGCTTTGAAGCATGAGAGAGAGAGAGAGAGAGAGAGAGAGAGAGACAGAGACAGAGACAGAGAGACAGAGAGAGAGACAGAGAGAGAGAGACAGAGAGAGAGACAAAGAACTTAGATGGGTAGGGAGGGGAGGGTAGACGTGGGGAGAGTTGGGGAGAGGGGAACGAATTCAATCGAAAGACATTGTATAAGCCTCTCCAAGGACTAACAAAATATATAACACTCCCTTTTAGAGATAGAGCAATAATCACAGTCAAGTTCATTTCACTCTGTGGTTTTTTTACAGGATAAACCCCCACTTTACTAGACCAGGGTAGTGGTTTTGAGTACACAGGGCACAGAAATGATAACTGAGGCACAGCGTGGAATTCAGGCTCCTCGCTGCGGCAGGCGCCCTCCCCCCAGGACCCAGGGACACTCTCGGGCTCTCTGCTTGGCACTCTGTAACCATTGCTTTGGACTAATTATAATTCACCTAGCTAATCCGAATGGCCTGATTTTAGCATTCTGTAATTACATGTCTTGGGGCAGCGTGATATTTAGCCATAAAAGGAAAATACTCCCTTCTCCATTTTGAGGATTAGTTGAGCAAGAAAAAGAAAGAGAGATGTACCCACTTAACTCTACAGTTCTTATGCCTGATTATATCTCTTATAATTTTTCCTTTTCTTTTAAAGATTTATTTATTATATGTAAGTACCCTGTAGCTGTCTTCAGACACCCCAGAAGAGGGCATCCAGATCTCATTACGGATGGTTGTGAGCCACCATGTGGTTGCTGGGATTTGAACTCAGGACCTTCCAAAGAACAGTCAGTGCTCTCAACCACTGAGCCATCTCTCCAGCCCCCCTATAGATTTTTCCTAAGTTATTTATTTATTTGCTTATTTATTTATTTATTTATTTATTTATTTATTTATTGTATCTGGGTGTCTTACCTATACTTACGTGTACCATGTCATGCCCAGAGAGGCCAGAAAAGGGTAAATAAATTTCTTGGAGCTAGAGTTAAAGGTGATTGTGAGCGACCATGTGGGTGCTGGGAGTTGAAAATATGCAAGTTGAATTTCAGCTTTCAACCTCCAAAAGGATAAGCTGGATAAACTCCTTTTCTTCGTTAAATATCTAGCTAGTTAAATATAACAGTACTTTGTTATAGCAACAGAAAATGGGGTAAGAGCATAATGATGTTACTTGATTGGTAAATATATCTTCCTTACCTGTTTCTGTTTCAAGGAACGAATAAAGTTACTTTGTACTTAGAAAGGATCCTCCCACCCACCCACCCCCTTGACTACAAAGTGTTGCTAGAACAGGGCCAGGCTAGTCCTGGGGGGAGGGGAGACAGGCAGGGGGAGGAATCTAGTTCTAGAGATCAGATACTCTTCCATGTTCCTTCCAGATGTGTTTGGAGAGTTTTCTCTGCTGTTTTCGCAGCAGTCCAGCAGGTAGTGACTCCACATCTGGATGTTGCAAGCGAGGAAGGCGGATCTGCACAGCCTGTGACCGCATCTGGACAGAGAACCCCGGGGAACCCCATGAAGTGCTTAGGCAGGTGAAGTCATGGCTCATGCAGTTACTACCATACAACAGAGGAAAATAACCCCGTCAGAGGGCCCAGTGGTTGAAAACACAGGCGGCAGAGGAGCCAGGCAAACTTGGCAGGCATGTGGTACACAGACAAACATCGAGCAAAACAGCCATGCACAAAAATAAAATAATAATAATACATTTGAAGAATAGTCTTCCATAAAATATCCACAGCTTTCTGGGGTTTTGGGCGTTTTTTGTTTGTTTGTTTGTTTGTTTTGTTTTGTTTTGTTTTGTTGTTTTTTGTCTTTTTTTTATTATCAAGCAACATGAGCATGTGCCACAGGCCTGTGTGGAGTGTCCCCTGTTGGGTGATTTGCCATCCTGGGCGTTCCTTTATAAAAAGGAGAGGAAGGCCATCAGTTCCTAAGATCTGTATCTCAGCCTACTCTATACATTTCAAATGCACCTTCAGAGACCCTCTCCTTACATTTAATGCTTGCTTCTCCGTTTACTGGCCTGTGAATTAGCCTCATACCGCCATAGCTGTGTTCTGAGGAACCATGTACCAAGCATAAAACCCAGGGCGCTAGTAAAGCTCATAGATCCTCAGCGTCCCGGGGCCAGAATGTGTCCCTTCTACATCCTCTCCGGGACCTTGCTGAGTAAGCAGACTCTGCCTCTCACTGTGTGAAGGAGATTTGCCCAGGTAATTCCCAGATGACCGTTTCCCCGGGCAGTCTCTCTCAGGATCTCTCGGGAAGGCAGGCTGCCAGGCTCGGGTTCTGCTTGCTGAGCATTTAATCTGAGATGCGTGGGGGGCCGGGGGGGGCCTCGACTTCCTCCGTGGGGTCCTGGCGTCCTTCACAGCTGCCCTGTCTCACTGCGCCGCCGTGCTGGGGCTCACATCCTCCCTCTCTGCCTGAGTCCAGCTGGAACCCGGACGCTTTTGTCCGACTCGTGGCTTCTCACGCCTTGCCTCTCTACTCTCCTTGGCTTGTTCTTAGCAAGCCTGAGTCTCCAGTATCCATCAGCGTTTCCTGTTCGTTCTGCAGCTCCACCCAGCTACATCTGTGAGGGCTTCTTAGGCAGCTGCCCACCCGTGGGGGCACCTTCATGTCTTCATGTCCTGAGCCTCACTTCAAATCACTGAAAATATTTTTCACTCACCTTTTGGGAGGTCTGCTTCCTTGATAACAGCATCTCCTCATTGTGTGATTGATCAAGAGAGGCCTGTGTGTGATCCTATTTGTACTCTCAGCACCCCAAGGACCCAGCCAACCACACCCACATCACAGGCCAGGTTGTTGAAGGCAAGCGCTCCTCTTCCTTACACCCCAGGCTTGCTTCTGCCTGCTGCCTGCTCCTCAGTCACTCTCCGGGCTGCTTGGGAAATGCCGAGCCTAGTAGCCAAAGCTCCTGGACTAAGAATACAGCCAAGGCTAGCCCAGCGACAGGCACGGGATGCCGCCAATAGATATCGATCAAGTAAATGGTTTACATTTTTGCCGCATGCAATTGTAGAGTTTACCCTGCCCATCAGGCTTTTGGTGGGAGCAAAGGGCAAATTTCCAACATTTTCTCTGAGAAGTTAGCCTTAGATGGTGGCAAAAGTCTTGAGCTGGGACAAGAAACTGGCTTGGATCCTGCCTTTGCCACATTTAAGTTGTGTCACTGTGGAAACGATTCTTGTTACTCTGGGGTTTTGATCTTCTTAATGTTTTTCTTTTTTTTTTTTTTTTTTTTTTTTTTTTTTTTTTTTTGGTTTTTCGAGACAGGGTTTCTCTGTGTAGTCCTGGCTGTCCTGGAGCTCACTCTGGAGACCAGGCTGGTCTCGAACTCAGAAATCCGCCTGCCTCTGTCTCTCAAGTGCTGGGATTAAAGGCGTGCGCCACCAACGCCCGGCTCTTAATGTTTTTCTTAACATGTATATGAGTGTTTTGCCCAAGTATATGTGTGTGCACCAAATGCATGTCTGGTGCCCACCAGGGTCAGAAGAGGGTGTTAGGTCCCCTAGAACTGAATCTATAGATGGTTCTGAGCCACCATGTGAGTGGGCCCAGGCAAAGGACCCAGGCAATCAAACCTGGTTCCTCTGCAAGAGCAGCCAGTGCTCTAACCCCTTAACCATCTGACCAGCCCCAAGTTTTGGTTTCATTTTCAAATAAGGATGCTGGGTCAGACACTATTTTAAAGTCTCTCTGACTAGTCAGTGCTAGAATTCTAAGAATGTTGGCAGGAAGTGCTTGTGGTTTCCCAGCTTCCCTAGCGTCTGTCCTACTTCTCATCTGTAGAATGTGAGTGAATTTCACTCCCTACTGAATGTCTACCATCGCTCAATTTTCCATGGGCAGGAGGGGTCAGCTGATGGCAAGAGCTTTCCTAGTCTGAGGCAGTGGTCCTACTTCCTAAGATGAGAAGCTTGCAGGCTCAGGCTGGCCCAGACCGACCCACTTTGGTGGAAGAGATATCTGCGGTTGAGGGCAGTCCTCACTCCGCAGTACCCCCCCTCACCTCCCTGTGCATCCTGAGCTGATTTCCACAGGTCTACGGCACGTGGGGAGCCAATGGGAAGTGGCCACAATCCAGCAGGATCCATCTGTGCAGCATGACAACTCCCCGTCATCAGCTCTCACTGCATCTCATTCTGGATTGCAGGCTCCTCGAGAGCAGGGACTTTGATTCAGATGAGCTCTGCGCTCATGGAAGGGGTCCGTTAGTAAATATATTCACCGTGATCTTAGCCAGCTCCCCGAGCCTGGCTCAGACTACACAGTGTGCTACAGAGTCTTACCTACTGCGAGGCACGGCTCCACTCTCCAGACTCCTCCGATCGATGATACCTGGCCACTGACAGGAACATAGAGTTGGGGGCTAGTTACACGCGTGTGTCACTATCTGAGGACCACCGGTGTGTGGAGTTGTGGCCACGACAAGGCAACGATCAGGAAGGTCATCTAGAAAGACTAGCAAGCATAAAGTCATTCCATATAAAATGATGCTCTGTAAAACCTTATTTGGTAAAGACCAATAATGTCTTCTCTCTGCTTTCTACTTGCTAAGGTTTCTTCCAGCCCACATAAGGGCTACTTGAATTAGCATTGTAGATTCAGACTTTATAAATCCATCCCCATCAGCACCTTGAAGTGGGCCTAGCAAGGCTCGCAAACTGAAATTTAATGTTATTCCATTTAAATTTAAAGATTTTTTTATATTATGTATATGAGGGTTTGTCTGCATGTACGTGTGCGCCTGGTACACTCAGAGGGCAAAAGAGCGCATCAGATCCCCCTTGGGATCACAGATGGTCGTGAGCCACCATGTGGGCGCTGGGAACCAAACCGGGGTCTTCTGCAAGAGCAGCCGGTGCTTTTAACTGCTGAGCCAGCTCTCCAGCCTGATTTATTAAATTTAATTAGAGGCCACATTTGACACACTAAAGCTCTGAATGAAATTTCTCTATTCTTACCACCTCCCCACACCCTGTAGTCACTTAAAACTATCCTGAGTACCAAAGAAACGTTCAAATGCTACTCTTCTGCTACCTCACTTCAGGTGCGCCCCTGAGAGATATTCATTCCTAAAGTCGTGTTTTCATCGTCCTTTTCCAAGCCTGTAACCGGGGCTGGAGAGATGGCTCAGCAGTTAAGAGCACTGACTGCTGTTCCAGAGGTCCTGAGTTCAAATCCCAGCAACCACATGGTGGCTCACAGCCGTCTGTAATGGGATCCGATGCCCTCTTCTGGTGTGTCTGAAGATAGCTATAGTGTGCTCATATACATAAAAATAAATTTTAAAAGCGCCCATATCCGCACCTGCTCTCCTTTGGAACCTTCTTTTCCTTACACCCTAACTATGTGTTACACTCTACGTTAGCCCCGCCCTCACGTCATTAGCATCACTTTAAATGCTGCTGCTGTTGCTAAGATGCTGTTTCTGACACCAGCATGCACTGGCTTCCAAGCGCCTTCAAGGTCTCCAGGCTCCGCAACTCTTACTCCACGATGCTTTCTTCCATAGCAGTTCCTACTCAAACTGATTCTGAGTTCTTCTCTCCTGAGACTCCCACCAGTGCCCTGTATATACACCCCAGCTCTCCACAGAGTAGCCTGTGCCGCTCTCTCCGTGAGTCCCACTGAAGACAAAGTCTGACCGCTAGTTGAGCTTCTCACACTGCCCTACGCATAGTAATGTGGGCTGCATAGGAACAAGATCCGGCTATTAAGCTGCCGTGGTGCTGTCCGTGGTCCTGGAAGAGCGCCCCGGGCCTGAGCACAGACTACAGACGACCCTGAATCAAAACTCATTCACAAAAGAACACGCATGGAATGCAGTCACTGATAAGTGGATATTAGCCCAGAAGCTCTGAATACCCAAGACACAACTCACATATCAAATCATTCCCAAGAAGAAGGAAGGAGAGGGCCCTGGTCCTGGAAAGGTTTGATGCAGCATTGTTGGGGATTGTCAGGACAGAGGAGTGGGAGGGGGTTGATTGGGGAACTGGTGGAGGGAAGAGGGCTTATGGGACTTAGAGGGAGGGGGGAACCGGGAAAGGGAAAATCATTTGGAATGTAAACAAAGAATATAGAAAAAAATTTTTTTTGGTTTTTTGAGACAGAGTTTCTCTGTGTAGCCCTGGCTGTCCTGGAACTCACTCTGTAGACCAGGCTGGCCTCAAACTCAGAAATCCACCTGCCTCTGCCTCCCAAGTGCTGGGATTACAGGCCTGCGCCACCACCGCCCAACAATTTTTTTTAAAAAAGGGAAAAAAATCCCTCCAGCAGAGGAAAAACCAGGTTACAGGTTGTGCTGTGGTGAAAGAGGGGACATCTGATGTGAGAACATTGGATCAGATCAGCATGGGGGACCAGAGAGATGGAGGGGGAAGGAGAGGGAAGGAGGAGAGACTCCCCAGAATAAATGCACAATCACACATTCCGCCGTGCATCTGGGCAGCAGGTGTGGTGGGTGTGACATTCACAGGCAGTCTCCGGGTTGATACTGTATCTTGGGTGTTTTGTTTTGTTTTGTTTTGTTTTTGTTATCTTCTCCATCTTAAAACTATCAGCTTGCATGCCACCCATAACAAATTGAGATGTACCTTTCTTATGTTTCCTAAGCTGGGTTGCTGAGTTCCTGTGGTGGCATGTTGTGTTTCTCTTGCCACTTTACCACACCAATATTAAATAATTTAATGAAAATTTCGCCACTCTAATCTCTGGGATTCTACATTTCTCTTTCCTTTTCTCAAAATTTCAGCATCTTTCTCTCCACTAACTCTTTGAGGATTTTCTCTCTCTCTCTCTCTCTCTCTCTCTCTCTCTCTCTTTCTCCCTCCTTCCCTCCCTTCCTCCTTCCTTCCTTCCCTCCTCCTCCTCCTCCTCCTCCTCTTCCTGGGTTAGCCTCAAACTTTCAAGGTAGCAGAGGATGACCCTGACCATCTGCCCTCCTGCCTCCACCTTCTGGGTGGCAGGTCTATAAGAATATGCTCCCATCAGGCTGAGGGGCTTGATGACATTCTCATTTTCCCAAAAATTAAGTCAATAGGAAAAGCAGCCGGACGTGATAGTGTGTGCCTCTGATACTCCCAGCACTTAGGAGGTGGGGTTAAGAGAATAGAGTACAAGGCAAAGAAAGATCTTCCTCCTATCCATAGACGGCAAAGGGAGAGAGACTAAAGCTAGGCTGACTCTCCCCCGCCCCACCCCCTTCTTTCCCCTACATGCCCATTAAAACCGCTTCCGCCTCTGTTGTGGACACCATCTGCTCTCACCGGTTCAAGGCTTTTGCTCCAGCAACCGCATTGTGTCGGCGGCGGCGTTGAGGTTTTTCCCAACTCTGGGTCATTTCCCGCCTCACAAATGTCCTAGCATCTCTCTTTAGAACCCCGCCCTAAGCTTAGGTTGTCCTGTGTCAGTCAGCTTGCCGTTGGTATAATATACTCCTGGGGGCTGTCCTGATCCACTGTTAGAGGGTCTAGTCCGTGATCTGGAGGGGAAGCAAGAAGGCAAACCTACCCACTTTCTGTCCAATAAAAAAGAGAGAAAGCGAAAAGGGGTGGAGTCCCACAGTCGACTCACTAGGCCCCACCCCTTAAAGGTTCTACCAACTTCCAACTGCACCTAACATCTGGACCTTCGAATACACTTACCCCCAACTCTAACCACCCCGTTTTTCTGTTCTGACTTAGTACGCTCCCTCTTTACCCCACCTTTCCTTTCAGGCCTTTGCCCACTCCTCACTTCATCTCTGTCACCACGTCTCAATCTCAATGACCCGTTCTTGTCCTGTCTGCTTCCTTCACCTATCCCCGCCACTGAAGCGAGTGTTCCTTCCCTGCCTCCATGAACAGTCCCCCCTCCCCATTTGTTAATCTTTTTCCTGATTTCTCTTCTTCCCCAATAGCTATGCTTTCTTCATTTTCTCTACTGACTGCACCTCTTCTCCCAACAGGGACAAGACCAACACAGAAGTTCTCTGCCTGCTACTGCCTGTAGTCACAGCGGGTGCTGCCGACCTGTCTGTCCTGTGCTCCGAACTGTTAGACCCTGCATGAGACCCTGGCTCCTGGTGACAGGTCTCTCCTTCTTGTGAATAGATTATCCCATCTGATTCTACGAGGACTTCAAAGGTGGTATCTTTGACTCTCTACTAAATCCCCCAGTATCTGTACCCTGCTAGCCCAGGGGAAACGTCACCATGATTGGCAGGTATTAGGCAAACAAAGCAAAGGTGGGGGAAGAACCAGTATTCAGTGAGAGTATCGAAGAAGGTCAAGTCCCATGGCTGAAAAAGCAGCAAACGCAGAAGGAAAGAAGTTCCAGAAAAAGAGGAAGTTTCGCAAATAAAATTTTCAAAGCAAATCATAGAATTTTATAGATTTTTTTTTTTTTGGTTTTTTTTTTTTCGAAACAGGGTTTCTCTGTGTAGTCCTGGCTGTCCTGGAACTCTTCTGTAGACCAGGCTGGCCTCAAACTCAGAAATCCACCTGCCTCTGCCTCCAAAGTGCTGGGATTAAAGGCATGCGCCACCACCACCCGGCAGAATTTTATAGATCTTAATTTGCTGAAGGTTATTGTCTTAGGGTTTCTATTCCTGCACAAACATCATAACCAAGAATAAAGTTGGGGAGGAAAGGGTTTATTCAGCTTACATTTTCCAAATTGCTATTGATCACCAAAGGAAGTCAGGACTGGAACTCAAGCAGGTCAGGAAGCAGGAGCTGATGCAGAGGTCATGGAGGGATGTTCCTTACTGACTTGCTTCCCCTGACTTGCTCAGCCTGCTCTCTTATAGAACCCAAAACTACTAGCCCAGGGATGGCCCCACCCACAAGGGGCCCTCCCCCCTTGATCACTAATTGAGAAAATGTCTTACAGCTGGATCTCCTGGAGGCATTTCCTCACCTAAAACTCCTTTCTCTGTGATAACTCCAGCTTGTGTCAAGTTGACACACAAAACCAGCCAGCACAGTTATCATGTAATATATATATATATACACATATACATATATACATATATATTGATTTCTACTTGGAAATAAAGATTATTGACAAAAAAAAAAAAAAAAAAAAGAACGCCAACCTCTTTGTATTTAAATTTTCTCATGCCCAAGAATAAAATGCTATTCAGTAGCATTTTTTTTTCTGGCTTTGTGGAATAAACCAGCAGCCACCCAGTGAGGAAGTTCTATGCCTGAGCTTTAAGAGAGTGCTAAAGCCTGGTAATAAGGAAGTTTAATAATAGCCTGTGCTCTAGACCCAGAGGATCCCTGGCAGCCGAGCTCCACAACTGCGGCTCCTGCCTTTCTTTTGCCCTGTGTTTTCTGCCGTTGCCCTTGAGTGCAGGGGCATCATTGTTAACTGGAGAATTTGGATTTCTTATTTCGAACTTGCTGCAGAAACCTCCCCTCACCCACCCCCCTTCTGCCTCCTTGAACATGTGCCCACCGTATCTCATCTTCCATGGCTCTGTTTGCTTAATTATTGTTTTCCCCCTCCTAATTGCTAGCCGTAATCTAACTGTAACGGACTTGCTAACGATCCAGCAGAGGTGTTCTTTCACCATTGCCTGGGTGTGGCCGTGTATACGGTCTCTTGACGTGCACAGAGGCCAAAACAGAGGCATACACGGTACACAGACATATGTGCCAACAGTGCATCCACACCCATAAAACTAAATAAAATCTTAGCATACAGTAGGTGTTTTCACATTGGTAAACTGATGGATTTCCATGATAAATAGCTTACAAGCTACTGATTTGGGGGGAAATTTGGGGAAAAAATAGACATCGTCACATTTTGACATACTTAAGTATACTCATTTGCACAAGTTACTAAGTGCCTCTCCAATGACCTACTTCTAAGTACACAGAATAAACTGGCGTGTGGCAAACAAACTCAGCACATCAGCCATGGTGACTGCATGAGGTGAGGCAGTGACATTTCTGTTGTGGATAGCCCTGGGCTCGTACTTTGATGTTAATTCCACTCCTCAGGGGGGCTGCAGATGAGGAGTTGTCTTGTGAAAAGTCTCCCCACCTTGACTTTTCAAATAAAGGCTTGAGCCAATGATTGGGCAGGAGGAAAGTGGGAGGAGCAGAGAGTCTAGGGGAGGAGCTACGGGGTATAAAACAGGAGGAGGAGGAGCAACAGGGGAGAGAAGAAACTAAGAGAAGAAAGGGGAAGAAATGAAGAGAAACGGTTAAAGAGAACCGGAGAGGCGGCAGGGAGAGAAGCTCCGGGCCTAGAGAAACTGCAAGTTTTATGGGATAAAATAGATTGAAACAGAGTAGTAGAGTGGGAGGCCTGCCCAGTCTAGGCTTGTAGCTTGTTTTGTTAACCGCTGAGTTGAGCTTTCTTTTACCAGGGAACTGGGTTGGATACATAGTAGCAACACATTTCTATGTTGCGTGACTGAGCAGGATGTGACCAGAGGTTAGAATTATCCGGGTGTGAGTGTCCCAGTTCCTGGGACCATTTTTTGGTAGAGACTTCTTTTATTGTGCCACTCTGGGACGAAGATTAAGACTTAACTCAGAAATGGTTTGAAGGGTGACTCACAATGACTTCATTTGCACACAATAAGGGAACAGGGTTCTCCTCTCCCAGGGGACACGCTACATGACATTTGTCATAGCTGATTCACCACTGTAGAACAAAAGGGATAGATGGGTGGTGAAGTACCCCGGTTGGCTTTTTTTTTTTTTTTTTTGGTTTTGAAGCGTGCATAAGCCATGTGAGCAAAGTATTCTGGGAGCATCCTGCAGAACCAAGCCGTGATGGAGGGAGGCTTGCCCTTGTATAGAGGCAAAACTGCGCTCAGTGGCCACACAGTACCCGTTTATGGAACTGGAGGTTCGTTCTCCACTCGGCTGTGCCCAGCTGGGACAGCCCATGGCTAGGGCTCTCTGGATCTTTCGCTGACCTCTTGACATCAGAGGAAAGGCCGGTCTTTGCTCCCTAAATTCTGGACTATGGCATTGGCCTAATAAAACTGCCTTCTCCCAACTCCCCACAGCACAGCCGCCTAACCTCGGTTACAGAAGCGAGGATGGCGTGTTTGCCTGGGCTTGTCAGCACGGAATTCTGACAGCACGAATTTCTTTTATCCTCTGTTGTCATGGAGCTCTAGAAATGGGAGATTTCCCCCAGGGGATGCTCAGGTTGAAACTATCCCAGAGTTCTGTTCGTGTTTGGAACGCAATTTTTCCTGTGGCTTCTCTGATGTGACAACGCACTCAATGGCTGTGGTGTGGCTCAGTGATAGTGTGTCCCCTAGCATGCTCTGGGCCCTAAGTCCCATTATCAGTCCTTAAGAAAAGAAAAATCAACTCATACCCCATAGAAACCACACTCCCAGGGGGCTCACCAGTATGTCAAGACCTCACCAGTATGACGTGAGCCAGAGCAGGAGCATCTAACACTGTCAACGACACTTCTGGCTCCTCTCTCCCTCCAATCCTTATTTCCCTCAGAAACACTCCGATACATTTAATCCAATTTTAATAAACTTATTTTTTAATAGCACCTCAATTCCTTAAAGAGATCTAGGACCCTGGTATTAAAAGGGCCTGATCCTAATCCTTTCTCAAATAAAAGTTAAGTGCAGCCAGGCAGCGGTGGCACATGCCTGTAATCCCAGCACTTGGGAGGCAGAGGCAGGCAGAGTTTTGAGTTTGAGGCTAACCTGGTCTACAGAGTTCTAGGACAGCCTGGAATTCAGAGAAACACAGAGAACACAGAGAAACCCTGTCTTGAAAAAACAAACAAACAAACAAACAAACAAAAATGTTAAGTGTAAAACCCAAGCTGCCACACAGAGCTTTCCTGTTTGGATAACTGAAATAAAAGATAATATTCTTGGGAGGAAGTGAAGCACTCTGTCTTGAGAAAAGAGGGGACAATTGTCACTCTTTGGAGACGATGTATCTGGCTAGCAGACAACAAGACTATTGCAGTATCCTGGGCCTGGGGATATAGCTGATCTAGTAGAGACCTTATCTAGCACATATGAGGCCCTGGGTTTGATCCCCAACACCTTATAACCAGGTGAGGTTGTACACACTTGTAACCCTAGCACTGGGGGGGGGGGGTGGAGGACCAGAAATTCAAGATAATCCTTCCTTGGGTACACAGTGAGTTCAAGACCAGCCTAGGTGACGACACAAGACCCTATCATAAAAGACAAATAGTGGCAGTAACTCTCCTAGCTTGTTTCTATTGCTATGATAACACCATGACTGAGGCAATGTGGATAGAAAAGGCTCTGTTTGGCTTACATGTCCCAGGTCACAGTCCATCCCTGAGACAAGTCAGGGCAGAAGGTTAAAGTATGAACCTGGAGGCAGGAGCTGATGCAGAGGCCATGGAGGGGTGCTGCTTACTGGCTTGCTCCCCATAGCTTGCTCAGCCTACTTTCTCATAGAACCCAGGACCACCTGCCCAGGGATAGCACCGCCCACAATGGGCGGGACCCTCCAAAATCAACCTTTAATCAAGACAACATTCCACAGTCTTGCCTACAGGCCTGTTTGATGGAGGCATTTTCCAACTGTCTCCATCTTTCCAGATGACCCAGTTTGTATTACGCTGACAAAATCCAGCATGGGTACGCAGCTTGGATAGAACCAGTTTGCTCAAAGACAGGGAAGAGACTGAACCCCTACGGTTCGTGTAGAGCCAGCAGAGTCTGCAGAGAGTCAGCCGGCCTCAAGAACTGGGGAGGGCCAGCCTTGGCACAGGTCACCTGACAGCAGCGTGAGTGAAGCAGACTGACTCCTCTCAAGCCCAGCCTTGTTATCAGCAGCAGCAGAGTGATGGGGAGAAAGTGGATGCCGTGGGCTGGTCCTGCCCCTAAGTGACATGAATATGGCACCCCTGACCATGCAGGAGTATGTGATTTCCTGGGGTTGAGATGGTCTCCAAGGTGACCAGAAGGCATGGAAAACCTGCTGGATCTTGGGCATGAAATACCCGGGCATCTTTCATCTTGTTTCACAAAATTTAACCGTTTGGTGACTGACTGGTTTTTTTTTTTTTTTTAAGATTTATTTATTATTATATGTATGTGCACTGTAGCTGTCTTCAGACACTCCAGAAGAGGGCATCAGATCTCATTACAGATGGTTGCGAGTCACCATGTGGTTGCTGGGATTTGAACTCAGGACCTTCGGAAGAGCAGTCAGTGCTCTTAACCTCTGAGCCATCTCTCCAGCCCCCGATGGACTGGTTTTTAGTGTATATATTAATGTACATTTTCTTGGATTTCCTGGCAATTTTGGTATCCACTTATAATTCCATTATTTCTGAGCAAGGGTTCACTGGATACCGATGGAGGACACGCAGTATCTAAGCAAGGAAATATAGCCTTGGACATAGAAAATTATGAGTCATATATGTTAGTCAACCTTCTGCTGCAGTAACATAACACCTGAGACGATCAACTTATCAAGAGAAAAATCTTGGAGGTTCTTGAGCAGACAGCTCTACACTTCCCCTTTAAGGGTCTCCAGTGACCTACAGGGCGGGGTATTTAGTGGCCCCTCCTTCCAGAAGGGCAGATGGTAAGCTAGCCAGCCCCCCCCCCCAAGGAGCCTCTCAGTACCGACTCACACTTAAATGCGTCAGTGGGGAAAAAGCTAAGGGGCAGGGGTGTGAGGAAAGGGGCAGGGAGTGGAGCCCTCCAGACCCAAGCCCAGGGAAACAACACTCAGGCGGGGATCTCGTCCTTAGAGAGACTCCGCCCCTCCTCCTTGGAGACCGGGAAGCAGGGACAATGGAGGATCTGCTGGACTTGGCACTTTAGGTCACTTGGCTTCAAGTGATTGGGGGGGAGGGGCGTTGAGGGGGGCGGGGAGGAGGACGGACAGACAGTCGGACATGAGCTCCAAGTGAGAAGGAGTAAGGGTCTGCTCAGGGAGACCTCAACTGTTTATTCCTCTCAGGGCAGAGACACTCAGAAACTTTGCAGGTCTCATTTTGGAAACGCCCACCTGCACAGTGAGTAAAGGGATCCAAAATAGAAAGCGGGGCGGGCGCCGCCTCGGCTGCCACCCCCACCCCCCACCCCACCTCCACCCCCAGCCTCCCTGGGGAGTTAGGATGCGAAGCTCCTGTTCCAGTTAGCGAATCCCAAGCCGGGTGGTTACGTTCCTGAGCTGACAGGCACTCTTTGCTGGCTGCAAACCCGGGGGCTGGACCATAGCTCGGTGGGGCCCTGGAGCCTTCTGCCAACAGAAGTGAAAGCCGGAAAGTTAAGACCTGAATGAGTATCCAGTACATTGGGCCCCACCCCCACCCCACCCCACCCCCCCCGCGCTCAATGGTGCGTGCTTTGAAGTTCTTCCGTGGCCATCAACACAAAGGTGCAATCAAGCCTGTATTTCTCTCTCCTCCATCCAGGCCCATATCACTCATTAAAAGAAAATGAAAGGGTCTAAAGTTTAACAGCCATTCCTTCAGCCACATCCCGCAGATTGACCGCTCAAGGCATTTAATGTATGCCAAGGTCTTTCCCAGGGGCCCAGTGAGAGAGAAAGGAAGAGGGGCGGGTGTCCACCAGCCTCTGTGTGGGATGCTGAGAGCATGGGAAAGGAGCCAAACTGTTTCCTATTGCGCCCCGGTTGACAATTATTCTCCAATCCCCAAGACAGCTGTATACCACAGGCACTTCTGCTGCTGTTCCCTTGGGATCCGTGGAGGCAGGACAATTATGTAAACTGCTTAAAGACCCAGCGTCAACAAGAAAGGACTCCTGGACTTCCCAATGACACATTCAGTGTCGCGTGTTTCTGAGGGAGCCCAAGAACCTCACCAGATACGCCCCTGTACCTCAGTTCTGCTGAAATTGGGCCACCTAAGACAACTGCTGTGTTTCTAAAACCTGCCACACAGGGCACGGGCAGGGCATGGGCAGGGCACGGGCAGGCGCAGACCTCAAAAGCCAGGCTGGCCCAAAAGCCTCCCAAGTACGCAGGGGAGCGAGGAGGAAGAAGGACCTCACAGAAACACCACAGAAGTCACAGGCTTCTTAATGGCGGGCGAAACTGCCTTACCTTCCTGGCACAGTAGAGTTTCTAGTATTCATTACACCGGCATTCCAACTGGGGCGAGCTGGCATCTCCTCCTCATAGTTTGATGTCGTAGTTTGTCTCCAACGCTATAGCCCTTGTTTTCTATGGCTTACCTCTCCCAAAAGCCCGTGCAGAGGGACAAGGCGGGTGCCCTGTGGTACTGGATGGAGACACCGGGCAAGCTGAGGGTTAGTGAGAAGTAAGGGAAGGAGATCTTGTCTCAAGGTCACATCCCAGGGAGAAGCCCCTCCTGCTCCTTCAGACCTAAGAAAAGAGGCTTCTGGCCAAAAACGGTCTGGAGAGGACCCTAGGTGGGGGGTAGGGGGGAGGTGCCGCTCACCCTGGGGCCCTGCTGCCAGACAGCACAGCTCTGGGTTCCAAGCCACCTTGTCATGCTGTGTGAGGCTCTGCTATTAAAAAAAACGCTTATTTTTCCCTTGCCCTTTTTGTCTGACAGGTGAAG
Organism: Apodemus agrarius; assembly: GCA_964023405.1. Taxonomy (NCBI): domain Eukaryota; kingdom Metazoa; phylum Chordata; class Mammalia; order Rodentia; family Muridae; genus Apodemus; species Apodemus agrarius. The sequence continues at coordinate 39,631,545 of OZ030028.1, forward strand.
AATTGCTAAAATGCTGGCTCTAAATAACTCTCGTTAGTCATTATCTGTGATGAAAGACCTTATTTACTACCTGGGAGCTCCTTCGAGGCCACTCCAAGGCGGTCTTTTTCACACCAGGAGGGTGTCAGTCCTGGTTTGTACCCATAGGGACAGAATGCAGGTGGGCAGCAGGCCTCGGCGCTCGGCGCTCGGCTGCAGGCGGGGTTGAAGGCGCATGCAGTTGAGGGTCTGAGCCCCGTGCACGGGAGCTGGCTTTCAGAACGGCCTGAGCCTCTCCTGCTTTCCTCAACATCTGGAACATGGTCAGCAGAGACGGACACGATCTCACTCACACGCCACTAGGGGCTATTTTGCGTAGTAGGCAAAGTTTATTAAATGGCAGGAAACCTGTCCACCAGCCACAGGCAGAGTGAGTCAACATTTGACATTTGAGAGGCTTCCCTTTGTGGCTAAGATGCCACAAACCCAGCTATGACCCAGTAAGTATGTGAAGACCTCAAGAGCCCACAGGACCAGAATGGGGGGATGATGCCCTCGGGGACCACCAGCATGACCACGCAGACAGAATCCTGACTGTAGACATCTAAACTCTAGACCCCACTTCTAAAGATGGCTCTTCAATTTACTCCTCCCAGCACCCAAGTCCCTCTCCAGCCTAGGAGTCACTCATGCACTAACTATACTCTTCATTTTCCCCTTTGCTGTGACCAGAGGGCCGGCAGAAGACCACTCCAGGGCTCGTTGTTGGAAGAGATGCTCTCCCTCAGGCAGAAAAGGCACAGTGCCATGCAACTTTGTGGTGGCCGGCCAGCTCCTCACGTCCCCAGAGATCAGAAAGCAGAGAGATAAATCGCTCCCCAAGGGTCACACCCGTGACCCACTTTCTGAAGTGAGACTCCACCCTCTAAGAGTTCCAACGCTCTGGAGTGATAGTGCTATTGGGAGCAGAGGGCTATGAACTGGGGACCAGGTATCTACACGTATGAGCCTACGGAGGCATCTTATAGTCAAGCCACACCACCAATGAATAAGGCTGACACCGGCTTGCATGGATCCAGAGTCCAGGGGCATGCGCACAGCACTTCAGACAGCACCATGAAACACACACACACACACACACACACACACACACACACACACTCACACACTTACTTTCAACCTACCAGCTTGCCAGGCTTCCCAAGAAGACATGATTCTGAGCTGCACAAACGGCCCCTGTGGTTTCCAGCTTCAGAAATAGGGCAGGAAGGAAGGTGGGGTGGGGGTGGGGGCAGCCTGCTTTCTCTTCCAGATCTCTGTTTTTAGGCTCTTCTTCCCCCCACTGGTCTGGGACACTGAGAGCCATGAGGCTGCTTATGAAGCCCGTGTGCCAGGCATCAGGTGCTTGAGAAGGACAGAGAAACCTCGGTACGTGGAATGCTATTGCTAGCGGCCCAGCAAATGGTGGAGAGCAGAGAGAAGAGGCTGAGGCAGGAGATCCTGGGAATCTACACCAGGCTGAGGAGCAAGGGTCCCAGCAGAGCCTCCATGGTACTGCAAACACATCTATAGGAGGGTGGGTTGTTGTGGATTTGGGTTGTTGTGGATTTGGGTTATTGTGTATGGTATGTTAATTGGGTTCCCAAATTACACGGGAATTCACACGTCTGCATGTAAGATGCCACGGGTCCCTGGCCCCAGTTGGCTCTAGTTGGTAAGTAAAGTTGCCGGCGGCCAATGGCTGGGCAGGGAGACAGAGGCGGGACTTTAGATTTCCTGGGCAAGGGAACCCAGGGAAGAAGAAGGAATATTTAGAATTGCTATGCCAGGAAGCAGAAGGATCAACCTTGGGAGCTGCAGGAGAGAAAGCATACTGCCATGTAAGAGCCAGTGAAGAGGGAGCAAAGATGGAATATAGTTGTAGTGGTTATTCCTGGTTGTCAACTTGACTATATCTGGAATGAACTACAATCCAGAATTGGAAGGCTCACCTGTGATCCTAATCTGGAGGCTCAGAGATACAAGTTTCTGACCTGGATCTTGGCATGGAGATCTTGAGGCATAGTGGCTATGAATCCCAGATTAAGACAGGGAGATCTCTGAGTTCAAGGTCATCTGGGATTAAAGGTGGGGTGGCAGACACCTTTAATTTGGGCCACACCTTCTGCTGGAGACCTTCATGAGGACACTGGATGAAGGAAGGCTCACTCACTCTTCTTTGCCTGCTTGCCTCATGGGACTGAGCAACTGCTAGATCCTTGGACTTCCATCCACAGCTGCTGTGGCTGCTGCTGACCATTGTTGGGGAGTTGGACTACAGACTGTAAGTCATCAACAAATCCCCTAACTGTATAGAGACTACCCATACGTTCTGTGACTCTAGAGAACCCTGACTAATACAATAGTTTTTTGTTTTGTTTTGTTTTGTTTTTAGTAAGGAATCATTCAGGAGTATTGGAGGGGAGGCATTAGCAACATGAAAATTTGGGAGTGGCCCAACCATTGCGCTTCCGGTAGCAGGAAGCATTGGCGCAGCCCCCAGTGGGGAGTTAGAGAAGATCATAGGGTAATGAGAGAAGTCGATCCTGCAAAGCATACCTGGACAAAAGGCAGCATATCCACCTTTTTTGAGTGACAATGGCCCCCAAAGTATTGATCGGGTTTGCCTTGGTTTGCTATTCTGTTGCTGGGATAGAATATTGATCAAATATGGGGAGGAAAGGATTTAAGTGGCTTCCAGGTTACAATTCATCACTGAGGGAGCCAGGACCTGAAGCAGAGACCATGAAGGATCTCTGTTTACAGTCTGTTCACTTTGTCTTGCCCAGCCCGCTTGAGGGGGCCACCTGCCCAGGGGTGGGGCTGTGAGTGGCCCACAGGGCGCTGGTCCCTAACTGTTTCAGTTAGGGTTTCCATTGCTGAGGAGAGACACCATAACCAAGGCAACTCTTATAAAGGACAACGTTAAATTGGGGCTGGCTTACAGGTTTAGCGGTTCGGTCCGTTATCATCATGGCAGGAAGCATGTCAGCCTCCAGGCAGGCATGGTGCTGGAGAAGCTGAGAGTTCTATCTGCAGGCTGCTAGGAGAAGACTGGCTTCCAGGCAGCTAGAATGAGGGTCTCAAAGCCCCCACACACAGTGACACACCTACTCCAAGAAGGTCACACCCCCTAATAGTGCTATTCCCTGGGCAAGCATATTCAAACTACCACATTACCATAAGTAAGCAATAAATAAAATACCACAGACATGGCTGCAGACCAAACTGATGGAGGCAATTCCTCCACTGCGACTATAGACCTGTTACCAAGGCAACGGCCACCATATACCCAGAATTCAATGGGCCTACCTTTACCTGTAATTTACGTCATCACTAATATATAAATGGGTAGTGTTTCTTCTCCGCTCTCTTTCTCTTTCTTTTCCTGCCCTCTTCCCGCCCGCTTCACTTTTACCCCATCTTAAATAAAGCCCCACATGGAACTGTTTGGTGTGGTGTGGTCCTTCATTGCGGCCTCGCATCTCCGCCGCATCCCCGCAGCCCACGTGGTGGGCAGACAGGTGACTTGCGTGGGTGCAGGGAGACGAACTGAGTGGAAAAACCATCAGTATGTCAACTCGACAACCAAAGCTCCCCATGACAGGTCATTCATCATTGCACAGAAGCCAAACCTGTGCAAATCACAGAGTGGCCCAGAGAAGGCTGTCACAGGGAGAGCAGCAGCGATCTGGAGCCCGGTTTGCCCAGCAGCATGTGTTTCTCTAGGATAATAAAATGAGTTGTTTGAGGCTGAGGAGATGGCTCAGTCCAAGAGGGGCTTTCGTAAAAATCCCAAGGACTCCCTGGCAGCAGTTTTAGCCTAAATAATGAGTTCTAGGATAATCAGAGACCCTGTCTCAAATAAGACTGGTAGTACTTCTGAGGGTGACACTCAAGATTGTCCTCAGCCTCTGCATGCATGTGCACACACATGCAAACATGTGCATGCACATACATGCACATGTATACACATGCACACATGCATGAATCTGCACACACATGCACATACACGCACATCACACACATGCATGTGTACCTGCTTACACATGTGCATACACAACATATATAAGAAGAAAAATTAATGCCCTACTCAAAGGCAGTCAAGTTGGAGCTCTAAAAATGTGATGTCTACCATCTCTGAGAGGGTCTAGCATCAAACTTTACCTGACAGGTATCTCCAGTAAGATGGTAACTATCATGGTTTAAGTGGGAACTGTCCCCCACAGTTCCTGACATTTGAACACTTGGTTCCAAGGTGATGGTGCTGCTTGGGAAAGTTTAGGTGGTGCAACCTTCCTGGAGGAAGTACATCACTGAGGAGTGGGGCTTTGAGATGGAAAGGCCCAGGGCTGGAGAGATGACTCAGCTGTTAAGAGCACTGACTGCTCTTCTAGAGGTTCTGAGTTCAAATCCAGCAGGATGGAAGTGGAGCCAGCACTCCCGCACGATCTCGGAGCTAAGTCTTGGGCTTTTTAAAATTACACGCAACACCACCCAGTCTGAGAGCCCTGTCCCAGCAGTCTGAATAGACTAAGGTAGGGATACAGCACCTGAAGAGGCGGGAGGTTAAAATACAGTGGAAGCCTCCTGTGCCACAGAAGCTTCCGGGACCAGGTTGGGAAGGGCGGGGCAAGACGGGGAGGGATCCCCCCACTTCCTTGCTTTACAGAGGGGGAGCGTGGGAGTGTGGTAAGGAATTGGTGTCACCCTTATCCTTACGGATAGTGAGAAAGTGTCCTAGCCTACTTTGGGAAGCATGCTTATGCCACTTGCAGTCTGCGATGTGTGTGCACGTGTGAGCCTAGAGATGTGACCTCCAGCTAAGCACACACAGATCTGTTGGTAAACAGGAACTAAGCTCACGTCCAGCTCATGAGCCTCTCTGTAGTGCCGTGGAGTAATGATTTTAAAGTCATTCTCAGGGATGGCGAGTTCCCATAAATACTAGTCGCTGGTAATCTTGCTTCACATTTCAGAGCAGCGTGTACAGAATGCAATGCAGACCTGAGCTCTTCGTCTTCGTTGTATTGATCTCTGGGGCCTGGTGAGGTCAGCAGGTGTACCAGGTGGTCACAGGATAATCTCCTGGCTCTGTCGTGAGCCTGCACCATAACAATTTCTGTTGTTACAATAACTAGGTCATAATCTTGGGTACAGCAAACCCTTTCCTTGGACATCATTTCTTGTGACCTTCCGTTTTCTGTAAAGAAAAAGCTATAATGTCACTTTCTGGGGGGTGTGGGGTGGCTGGTGTCACTGGTGTATGGCGAGCAGAAGCCCCAAGGGAACATGTGTAGTTGACACAACACATCAAGGACCCCAACACCTCAGACCCATGGGAATGGAGAGGCAGCTGTTGGCAGTGTGTGCAGATGTTGGTAGTGTGTGCAGATGTTGGCAGTGTGTGCAGATGTTGTTGGCAGTGTGCAGATATTGTTGGCAGTGTGTGCAGATGTTGTTGGTGGTATAAGCAGATGTTGTTGGTGGTATGTGCAGATGTTGGCGGTGTGTGCAGATGTTGTTGGCGGTTTGTGCAGTTGTTGTCTTTGGTGTGTACAGATGTTGTTGGTCATGTGTGCAGATGTTGTTGGCTTAGTGTGCAGATGTTGGCAGTGTGTGTGGGTGTTGGTGGTGTGTGCAGATGTTGGTGGTGTGTGTGCAGATGTTGGTGGTGTATGCAGATGTTGGTGGTGGTGTGTGCAGATGTTGTTGGCAGTGTGTGCAGATGTTGGCACAGTACACAGAAAGTATAGGACACAGCTTCCTCCTCTTGGATATTTACAGCTTGAGACTTCTGCAGCGATCTCCTTGTTCAAACAACTGCACACCACAAACCTGCCTCCTCCATTCGGAGGTATAAAATAAAGGGGCTAGGTTCCACACTGCTCACTGTCATGTCTCCACCACAGCGCACGGCCCACCTCCCCCCAGCTTTTCCGTCCCTGTGTCCCTGTGTCTGTCCCTTATTCAATCCCTCCTCACCCCAGGCAGGCATCCAGGACTCAGCTGGCGGGATCATGGCAATGTGGCCATGAAGTTTCGCCAGGAAGTGGAGCTGACGCCTGCTGGGCATCGCAGGGTGAACTGTGTATCTGATCCTGGCTGTGGAACACCTCCTGCCTCGCTTTCCCCGGCAAGCCCAGGCTGGATGAGCAGACAGGGAGTCAGACACGTTTGCCCACAGCCGCTGTTTCTCTTCTGGACACTCTCCTGTCCGAGACACCCAGAAAAGTCCTCTTACATACTATTAGTCTGCATTTCTGACTACATTTTTTTTCACGTGTATGAGTGTTTGCCTGTATGTCTTGCCTGTACTCCATACGCATGCAGCACCTATGGCAACCAGAATTGTGAATCGGGTCCTCTGGAACTGGAGTTACAGGTGGTTGTGAGCTGGAAATTGAACCTGGGGTCCTTTGTAAGATAAGTCGGTGTTCTTTTTCTTTTTTCTTTTCTTTTCTTTTTTCTGATGAGGAGGGGGGGAAGAAACAAAAATAATAATAATAAAAAAACATTAAGTTTTTGTTGTTGTTGTTTTAACTTCTTATAGATTCTATGTGTTTCCCATCATGTACCCCAGTCCCACTCATCTCCCTGCTCCCTCATATCCACGTTTTGTCCTTGCAACCTCCCCACAAAATAAAAGACAAAGAAACAAACAAGCATAGGAAACATCTCAACATCACAACACGGGAGCTATAGTGTGTCCCAATGTCCCACGGTGTATCCCCCTGTCCGCACATCTTTACCTCAAATGTTCGTTGCAATGAGTCACCGGTCTGGTTCGGGGCCTCTGGCTTCTGTGGCACCATCAGTATTGGCATCCTCACGGTTTTCCTGCTATTGTCCTGCGGTGTGGAGATCCTGCCACTTTGGGACAGCAGGTCTGGCCTTCTCATGTATCCCGACTCTTTGCAGGTGACATAGATTGTGGGGCGGGCCAGCTCAGAGCCCTGATGAGCGTCTGCTCTCCTCTCTGCACACCATCAGGACAAGCTCTTCAGCACTGCTCTGACTAGGTCACCTAGAGCCACCATCTGCAAGAGGCAGGGTCAGCTCTCCTGTTCCCATGCCCTCGGAACCCCATTGCTCAGAAGCACCCTCCAGAACCGGCTCCACTGTGCTGCTCAGACTGGCCAGGCAGGAGCCCAGTCTCCTGAGTGCTGCGGCCTGTGAGGGGCAGGGCCAGCTCTCCCGAGCACTCCACACTCGGGCTGACTTCCCTGCAACCCCTCCCCTACTGGGCTGCCCAGACAAGGTGTGGGGCCTGCTGAATGCTACAGCCAGTGAGGGGGCAGGGAAAGCTCTCCTGCTCTCAGGATTGGCTCTCCCAAATACCACTGTGGGGTGTGTGTCTCAAGTGACAACACCAGTTCTCCCTCGGGGCCAGCTCACATGCACTCCCACCACCAGAGCCAGCTCTGCGCAGGTGAGGTGCACTCTCTCCTGCAGCCAGAGTTCATAACCACTGCACCATTTCTCTGGTCCCCGGGATTCCGATTAAACCGACCATTCTGGAACAAAATGTCATCTCTTGCCTCCTCTCAGATATTGGCATATCACACGCCGCCACGTCTTATTCCAACTCGTGCAACTGGAATAGACCGCCACAGGTACAAGAATTTGGGTGACTCATTGCGAAGAGGAATTCACTTAGCTCTGATCCTGAGACCTGGTTAGTTCGGGAATGTGGCGCCAGGATCTGGCAAGGACTGTCATACTGCAGCACCGTCCCACCCACGGAAGAAGGCAGAAAGGCAGGAGAGCGGCAGGTGGCCCTTTTATAACTAGCCTGCTCCTGTGACAACAGCAACCAACCACTCCTGCCTGCAGGACCCACAGCAACTCCCACCCTCCAACGCTTGCACTCGGGGCACATCCAAACTACAGCAGCCAGCAGGACCACTAAGGGACCCCGAGCCACTGGGCTGGGCTTTCAGAGAGATCCTTAGTCCCTCCTGGGCTCTTCTGTGGACCACAGGTGAGTCTGGAGCCTCCTAAAGAATGAGAGACGATGACGACCAAGGCTGGTGCATATGGAACCTAACTCCGGTGTGGTCTTGGGCGTCCAGTTTTCTCCTCCGGGTCTTCTCCAAGGCCAGATTCTCTGCCTTCCAGCTGCAGAACCCAGTAGCAGCGCTGCTCTGGAGTCCCCGCTGCACTGCAACACAGGGGCAGGGCTACGGGCTAAAGCCTTGGCAATGCCGGGGCCATGGGGGTCAAGTCCACTTGGTCCCAGGTCACCCCGCTCCTCCTCAGGGTGCACAGCCCCTCCTTTGCCCCCACATACATGGAGCAGAAATGTCACCAAGCACACCCGCCGTGACAGGATCCCCACCCACCCAGACAGTCGGGTCCGTTGCCTTCTGCAACCCGTGTAGGCTTAATGCTGCCGTGATGTCTTCTCATAGGATGAGCAGACACAGACTAAAAATCGGTGGGAAGGGACGGCAGTTAAGAGCACTGGCTGCTTTTCCAGAAGACCTAAGTTCACGTCCCAGAAGCTGCATGGTGGCTCACAGCCATCTGTAATGGGATTTGGTGCCCTCTTCTGGTGTTCATGAAGACAGTGTGTTTATATATATAAAATAAATAAGTCATTTTTTAAAAAATTACTCTTTAAAAAAATGGGTGGAAAGAGGCCTTTCACTAATCTGAGACGTTCACTACCTGTCTCCAGAGGAGGGAGCTCTGTCCTTTCGCGGCAAGTCACTCCACGAGCCTGCACACACTGCGTGGCCTCAAACACACACTCAAACATACACCGCCACTCTCACGAGGACCAGTTTCCCCCATTTGAAACAGAACAAGAGCGTTATGATCATTGTCCTGGTTTCTTTCTTTTCTTTTTTGTCAACTAAATTCAAGCTGGAGTCATTTGAGAAGAGGGAACCTCAATACAGAAAATGCCTCGGTAAAATGTGCAGTGGGGCCGGAGAGATGGCTCAGCGGCTAAGAGCACTGACTGAGCACACACCTGTAATCCCAGCACTTGGGAGGCAGAGGCAGGCAGATTTCTGAGTTCGAGGCCAGCCTGGTCTACAGAGTGAGTTCCAGGACAGCCAGGGCTATACAGAGAAACCCTGTCTTGAAAATAATAAAGAAATTAATTAATTAATAATTAATAATTAATTTTTTTTAAAAAAAGAGCACTGACTACTCTTCTGAAGGTCCTGAGTTCAAACCCCAGCAACCACATGATGGCTCACACTGAGACATCTGCAACAAGATCTGACGCCCTCTTCTGGAGTGTCTGAAGACAGCTACAGTGTACTTACATATAATAAATAAATCTTTTTTAAAAATGTGCTACGGTTAACTCAAAGAAAATAGAAATTCCACAGGAAGGCCAACAAGAGTCAACTAACCCAGACCCTTGGGGGTTCCCAGAGACTGAACTACCAACCAAAGAGTGGGCACAGGCTGGACCTACCCTCCCCCATCCCTGCACATATGTAGCAGATATCTTCATGTGGGTTCCCAACAACTGGAGTGGGGGGGGGGGGACGGTCCCTGAATCCGAATCCTGTCCGTGGATTCCAACACCCTATCTGGGTAGCCTCGGTGAGGATGTACCTAGTCAAGCAGTGACTCGATGTGCAAGGGGTGGGGGGGAGCTTCCTCTTCTCGGAGGAGGACAGGAGGGGGGAAGGGGAGAGGGGAGGAGCAGTGGGAGGAGGAGGCAGGGAGTAGAGGGGCTGATATTGGATGTAAAGTGAATAAATTAATTAATAAAAAGAATACTGAATAAAAAAGAATGGGCTGTGGGCAAATGTGTATGGGGCATTCTATTGCCACATGAGCTGTGTCACCCCCTGGGCAGGCAGTCCTAAGTTGTATAAGAAAGCGGGCTGAGCAAGCCACGGGGAGTGAGCCAGTAAGCAGTGCTCCTTCATGGTCCCTGCTTAGCTCCTGCCTCCAAGTTCCTGCCTCCAGTCCCTGCCCTGACTTCCCTCGCTGATGGACGGAATAAAAAAAGCCTTTTCTCTCTCCCCTCCCCCCCCCCCGTTGCTTTTGGCCACTGTTTTATTACAGCAATAGACACCAGCTGAGAACAACTATCAGAATGATTCGAGATTGAAAACAGCCTTCCACCTGAGGGGAAATGGGCCACAGCTCTGCTGCGAATGTGGGCATGACTTGAAGCCAAGAAGTCTAGCTGTACTCTGGCAGCTGTAAAGGGCTCTCCCTCGGAGCAAAGGGACCTCACCTGTGACCCCCGGCATCTCTCTAAGGAGGTGACCGTCCCCTCCTGAGCCTCACCAGGCAACATCGGAATAGCTCTCATCCACCCTCCCTTATTACCATGGCCAGGGTGCAACCCAGGACCAAAGTCATCGCCATACGCCCTCAGGACCTTTTTCCAGGTAAGGAAGTGGCGGTTCTTCTCCGTTCACAAAGCTAAGAGCTCTACGCAAAAGTTCCGGCTCCAGGGCGGGGACCTACCACGCCCCACCTGCCTCTCCCCGTCTGCACAAATTCCGTTCCACAGAGCTGTGTTTTCAGGCAAAGCTGTGATTGGTGCCTCCTTGGTCTAGAGAATGAACGAAATGGACAGGACAATGAAGAATCTGCTGGATCCGGATCAGAGATGGGCTGGAGGGTTCCTGGAGTGGTCACATCTGGGCCATTGCTGACACGTGGATCCTGTCGAGCGTCAGCCTGGAATTGATTCAGACATGGAGAATTTCAGATGTATTCCCCCCTGCCTCTCCCCCTCCCCTGTGTAACTTTGTGCGTGTGCGTGTGCGTGTGCGCATGCGCATGTGTGTGTGTGCATATGTATGTGTGTACACGTATGTGTGTATACATGTGTGCACGCGCTCAAGTTCTCAAGCTTGTGTATGTGCACTTATGTATATATACACACACACACGTGTGCGGGTGCATGTGCACTTACGTGCCTATGTAGAGCCCACTGGTTGTCTTCCTCCATCATGTCTCCCTCACTTCGTGTCCTTTTAACTGTTTTTAGGTTTGTTTCATTTCATATGTGTGAGCGTTTTGCTGCACCACATCTGTCTGTGCATCGTGTGTACGCCTGGTGCCTGAGGAGACAGAAGAGGAGGCTGGATCCCTTGGGACTGGCGTTAAGGGCGCCCGAGAGCCATCGTGTGGGCGCTGGGAACTGAACCCAGGTCCTCCGCAACAGCAGCCGGCGCCTTCAACCACCGAGCCATCTCTCCTGCCCCTTTGCCTTGCTTTGGTGAGACAGGGCATCTCGCTAAGCCTTGAAGCTCACCAGCTCAGCTTGCCTGGCTGGCCTGCGTGTCCTGGGCATCCTTCCAGGCTCCCATTTATATAAATGTGGAGGCTGCAAACCTGGCTGTTTTGAATAGACATGTTTTTACACATGTCTGGAAGTTTTGCACAGCACAGTGTACAGTGCACTCTGCTGCTGGAGTAGTTGTGAGTTACCTGGCACGGATGTTGCGGAGTGACCTCTGACCCTCTGCGAGAGCAGAACACACTCTCAGCGGCTGAACCATGTCTCCACGCCTGGGAGATATTTTTACCTTGCTTTCCCAACTAACAAGTTAACTTGCTAAGGCTTCATGGATATCAGAAGATAAAAGACACCACAGCAAGAAAGCAGGGCTCTCACTTTCTCATCCGTCCCTTGGTCCCCTCGCCGAGTTCCCCAAGGCTGTGCACTGCGGCCCCCTGCCTGTCCTTAGGAAACTCTCGCCAGCAGGGCAGTGGTGGAGCATAGCCCTTAATTTCAGCACTTGGGGGGCAGAGGCAGGTGGATTTCTGAGTTCGAGGCCAGTCTGGTCTACAGAGTAAGTTCCAGGACAGCCAGGGGTACACAGAGAAACCCCGTCTCAAAAAACCAAAAAAAAAAAAAAAAAGAAAGAAAGAAAAAGAAAAGAAAAAAAGAAAAGAAAAAAGAAAAAAAATGAAACTCTCAACTTTTGTGCTGAGGGCATTATACTGGTCAAAATGCAAATGTGCCTCACTTTCTAGAGAAAAAGTCTCTCTCTCTCTCTCTCTCTCTCTCTCTCTCTCTCTTTCTCTCTCTCCCTCCCTCCCTCCCTCCAATCTCCAGTATGTTTGCAATGCAGACATCCGTGAAAACCTTTCCAGAACAAGGCCATCTGTGTCCCTGTTCACAAAGTCCCTGGGGGGAATCTCAGAATGAGGGCCATGTAGATAGAGAATCTCAGAGTCACAAAAATCTATAAGCAGGAAGTTGTACTTTGAAGAGGGTGGCATCTTGGAGAGGGGCGATACTGGTTGACTGACACATCTGCTTCCCAATATGGCCACGCCCTTTTCTGGTTTCCACAATTGATTTGGTTCTTCTCGTTGGTTTATTGAGGATGTGTGAACCAAAATAGTTTGGGCCACAACTTCTGGTTTCCCTCCCCTCCCTCCATATCCCCACCCCAGAGACAGGGTTTCTCTGTGTAACCCTGGCTGTCCTGGAACTCACTCTGTAGACCAGGCTGGCCTCGAACTCAGAAATCCGCCTGCCTCTGCCTCCCAGATGCTGGGATCACAGGTGTGCGCCCCCACCACCCGGCTGGGCCACAATAGCAGGCAGAAACTGCTCAGTGTCGGCCTTCAGAGTTGCTCCCCAAGAAAGGAGGGCGGGATTGAGTCATAAATGCTCCTTCCGGAAGGGGTCTCTGCTCCCTCTGTGCAGGGGCACCGGGGTTAGTGAGGTCTGTGATCCGGGTGCCCAGATTTGAGCCCTCTGAGCCTAGAGAGAACCGTGAGCTCACCGAGCAGAGAGCAGCTGGAAGCCCTGCTTCTTCAGACCGCGACGGCACTCCGTGTCTCTAAGCTCCTTCTGTCTTTCCCATGAGGAGGAGAGGGACTGCCGGAGCAGCCTGTTCCCTGCAGACCCACGGGACTGGGCGTCTCTGGGGTCTGTGCACCCCACACTGTGCCAGAAAGCACAAGATGCCACGGGATAAAAATGGAACATCCCTGCAGCCACCAACTCTCTTCCTCCTTCATTGCTCCTGAATAGCGAGTTTATCCATTCACGTGACAACAAACTGACTGACCGTGTGTTGAGGTGATTCATAGTCTTATCGTATATGAGCATAAACATTTTTGCAATATGATACAAAATCCACGTCTTTTTTTCAAATATACCTACAAACACAGAAATTCTGCTTACTAGCTATTTCTCTTTATTCTGCAAAACTTCGCCCAGTGACCCAGCAAAAGGCCCGGGTCTTGCACTTTAAAGAAATGAGAGAATTTTAAGGACTGACGTGGACTAACAAGTGTGCTAGAACAAG